>JANAVB010018994.1:15864864-16127364 GCA_029216955.1 Iris pallida | reverse complement strand
CAGCCGTCCCTTCCTGCTGACGTCCTCAGCAACCAAGATACACGTACCGGTGCAGCGTATCTCTCGGAGAAACGTGCAGCTGACCACATTCCCTAGCCATCTCTCTCTCAGGCGAGGAAGATGCGTCGACGGAGCAGGGGCACAGCTAATGCCCCGCGTATCACCTCCGATGCGCCACAGAAGGTCTCTGTCTTTGACAGACTCACTCGCTGTAGTGGCGAGGAGAATTTGGATTCTGAGTACTACGTGCCCCAGCGGGCTAGTACGAAGAAGTCCAAGGCAGCACGGGCCATGCGCCCCAAATGTGCTATGCCAACTGCAAGCCAGGAACATGCGCTCACAATCATGTGCGCTACCGATGGTAAGCTGTATAAGGCTGACTCAGGTGCTCCTGCTCCAGAAACGAGCCAACCTTCAAAGTCCTTATCTCACTTGGACGCATCTGTTGCGTTCACAACCGAGTCGAGTAAGGCAAACCCAGTGGTCTTGAACTCCCGCGCCTCCTCTGGTTGTGCGTCTGAGGTCCGTTCAAGTCACTTTAAATGTTGTTCCCCTACTACTGATCAGAGCGCATGTTTGGTATTGGATCAGGGGGCACAACATTCACTTGACCATCTCGGCGCTTGGCCATGCCATGCGCCTGAAGGGGGTACGAAGGTGGCACTCTCCTCCAACGATCTACGTAACGTGATCACTCACAAGCGCCGATCAGGAGATTCGATTGACAAGCATGATACGTCCCTCACAGGGCATACTTTTGTTGTAGTCACCATCAACTGCTGTTGCAAGGCAGCAGTCCCACCAAGACAGTCGGTGTTCCAGCGGCTGTAATCATCGACACCCCTCCGACGTCGCCTCAGGAAGAAGGTGTCAACAAAAGAAGACCCAAGGGTTGCTTCATGCAACATGATCTCTAACTCCTCGTCAGTCCGAAAGGCGACTGACAATTCTTCGTCTTCGTCTAAGAGCCAGCCGAGGAAAACCAAGACAGCTGTCTCGTCCTCCGGAGTATTCGAAGGCACTCGGGAGAGGAAGAAGATCTTGGAGGAAGCTGGGGGTAGTCAGACCCTTGTCGAGCCTCCTTCTGAAGACGAAGGTGTCCTCCAAAGCACAGCTGGAGTGGATCTTCATCCTTGAGGCAAAGTCAGCCTCCCGGACGTAGCCGGGGGTCGTCTCGCCCTTGTGGATCTACATCTCGAAGATGAAGAAGTCCCTCAAGATAGGACTGGGGGTAATCAGGCCCTTACGGATACTTCTCCCGAAGGCGAGGGTGTCCTCCAAAACATAGCTGGGGGTAGTCTAGCCCCTGCGGATCTGATTCTCGAAGACGAGGGTGGAACTGAGGGTAATCAGACCCTTGCAGATGCTCCTGTCGAGAATGTTCCCCAGAACATAGCTGGGGGTGGCCAAGACGAAGCTCCAGGAGAGGCAACTCCCCTACAGGAGGGTGAAGCCGAGAGTGAAGCCTCAACCGATCCATCCACTTCCAGCCGTGTCATGACAGTATACATGGCTGGGGGTGATATCGAACCTGATGTGCCGCCAGCAGACCTCGTCCAGCACATAGATACATTGGAGGGAGGACTCAAAACCCTCTTCGCCTCCATGCAAACGCCGACTCAAGCAGTGTTTGAGATACGGTCAGCCTTGGAGGGGCCGAGAACTTTGAGGCCTGCAGGGGCGTCTGGCATACATCCGGAGGTTCATAACAAACTTTTTCGGAAAGTGTCAACCCTTCACTCAGCTCATGAAGAAGGAAGTCTCTTACTTCTGGACGGAGGAATGCCAAAAAGCTTTCGACGACATTAAGGCCTATCTGACGAGCATGCCAGTCCTGGTGGCACCAGTCGCCGGTAAACCGTTTCTCCTCTATGTCCGTGCCATGGATCATTCCCTCGGCGCTCTGCTGGCTCAGAACAGCGATACAGGCTATGAGCAAGCTATCTACTACCTCAGTAGAACATTGATTGGGGCCAAACACTGGTACAATCCTATTGAAAAGGAGTGCTTGGCTTTAGTATTTGCCATCCAAAAGACTCGCCATTATGTCTCGGGCCAGACAATTCATGTCATTTCCCGAGTCAATCCGCTCAGAGTTCTCATGACGAAGCCAGGATCATTAAACTCTCGGCTTGCCACATGGGCGATCTTGCTAACGCCATACAACTTGGTGTTCGTTCTACAAAAAGCTATTAAGGGTCAGGCTCTAGCCGACTTTTTATCTGCACACCCCATCCCAGAGTCCTCAGGACTCTATGAAGACATCCCGGATGAGGTCCAAGAATCAAACGTCACCGAAGAAGGCTTCGTCTGGCGGATGTTTTTCGATGGCGCTTCAAGAACAGGCCCCAAAGGCCAAATCATAGCAGGAGTGGGGGTAGTATTAGTCTCCCCCGATCAGCTGGTCATCCAAAGTGCTTACTCCTTTTCAAAGCCGTGCTCCAACAATGTGGCCGAGTATAATGCACTCATCATGGGACTCCAGTTGGCACAACAGCTGGGGGTGAATCATCTGGAAGCCTACGGCGACTCAAAACTCGTCGTAAACCAGATCAGAGGGGAATACGAAGTTCACCATGAAGATCTGATCCCTTACCATGAAGTTTCATTAAGCATCATTTCAACCTTCACCGAGTTCTTCATCGAACACGTACCTCGTTTACAAAATCTGGAGTCTGATGCTCTGGCTGGCCTCGCAGCCTCATTGGCAGCACCCCTCGGGACTCAACACTACGTCACGATAGTTGGTGAAGACTTGGTCTGTCCTCAAAATAACCTGTGCTCACGAGTGGACCATACCATGTCAACAAGTGCTGGTGTTAATGTCCAAGACTGGAGGTTCCCGTTCATCGACTTTGCCGTCTATAGAATTCTCCCAGAGGACCCGAAAGAAGCCGTCTCAGTCAGGAGGTGCTCCCTTCGATTCTATTATGATACAGCTACTAAAATGCTGTACCGACGCTCCTACTACAGACTTTACCTCCGATGTTTGTCCAACGAAGAAGCAGCCGAAGCCTTTCGAGAAGCTCACGATGGAACCTGCGGGGACCATCAACCTGGCCCTAAGTTGCAGGACCGACTGCGACACATGGGCTACTACTAGCCAACCATGGCCGCTGACGCTGTCGACTATGCTAAAAAGTGTCGTGCGTGCCAGCTTTACGCAGACTTCATCCATACACCGTCAGAACCACTACATCCTACAGCCGCCTCTTGGCCCTTCGAAGCTTGGGGCATGTACATCGTAGGACCGATCACCCCTCCTTCATCGAGAGGACACTGCTTCATCACCGACTACTTCTCCAAATGGGCAGAAGCAGTTCCACTGGTAGAAGTGAAAAGCTCCAGGGTGATCAGATTCATCAAGCACCATGTCATTTACCATTTCGGGGTACCCCGAAGAATCATCCACGATAATGGTCCTCAATTCATCAGTCATGTTTTCAGCAGATTCTGTGACAAGAATCACATTCAAAATGTAGCCTCAACCGCCTACAATCCGGCAGCAAACGGATGGCCGAGGCGTTCAACAAGACTATCGTCAGGCTACTCAAAAAGGGCGTGTCATTCAACAAATATGACTGGGATGAAAAGCTCGGCGAATGCCTTTGGGCCTACCGCACAACGGTACGGACCCCGACAGGCAACACTCCATTCTTTCTGGTCTACGGGAGCGAAGCGGTACTACTCTCGAGATCCAGATACCCTCACTCCGCGTAGCAATCACAAACCAACTCACAGAAGAAGACAATCAACGTTGCCGTCTGCGAGAATTGGAGGCACTTGACGAAAAGCGTCTCCTAGCTCAACAACACATCGAACTCTACCAAGCCCGTATATCACAGGCTTTCAACAAGAAGGTCAAGCAGAGGACTTTCCAAGTAGGCGACCTGGTTCTGGCAGTCAGGAGGCCGATGGTGTTGACTCACAAGACACCAGGAAAGTTCGAGCCCAAGTAGGAAGGACCTTTTATCATAGAGACGGTATACTCAAATGGTGCTTACCGCCTCGCTAAACCTAATGGGGACTTGTTCATGATACCCATCAACGGCAAGTTCCTAAAGAAGTACTACTCTTGACATCTTTCAGACATGTACTTCCATAAGGGGATCTGTGGACCCAATCATCAGGGCTCACATACAATTCCCTTCCACAAAATCTTACGCTTCCGGAACCCAGCTGTTCCGTGGCATCCTCCAATAGAAGGACAACCACGTCCACATCACCTCTGAGTTGTTCCCATATGCCCTATAAAACGGAATCTTATATTCCATAAGATTACGCTACCCATCATGTTTACCACGTCCACGTTACCTCTGAGTAAACATCCCGTACAGACAACCCCTGCGTTGTCGTACATTGATCGCAGAACTTCCACGTCCACATTACCTCTGAGTAGTTCTGTGTATCCCTCAGAGTCATTCCTATCACGTCCATAACACCTCTGAGTAGGAAGATTCTATCATTTGAATCCCATATTTGCCATGTCCATATCATCTCTGAGCAAACATGTTGGTTCTTTCAAACTTATTATCTGTACCTTAAAAACTAAGGTGCGCAAAAGATAATAGGTCCACACAAATTATCAAGTTTATGACAACAAAAATGAACACATCACAAAAATTTTGTATTCTTTATTTTCAAAAAAAGAGAGTAAAGGATTACACCTTCCCCAGCAAGAGTTGCAAATACACAGAAAGAAGAGACTACAATCCCTGAACATCCCCAGGGTTGGCTGAAAGCTCTTCAATCCGACGCTTCAAGGTTGCCGCCCGAGTCTCCACAGTCGCCAGGACCCGGCGTTCATCTTCCTGACGCATCGCCTCTATGGCCTCAGGAGAAGTGTCATCCTCATGCTTCTCATCCAACTGTTGCCGCTGCTGAGCCAGAGTAAGAGCCCGGTGGGTGAAAGCTGCTTCCTCCTTCTTGAATGCTATATGTTCAGCCTGGACACGCTCGACATCTAGTAGGAGTCGGGCCCGCTGGTCCTCAAGGCGGCGGATCTGGGCATCAACCTCCGCGATACTAGCGTCCAACGTAGCTCGCAACTCTGTCTTTTCCTGCGTAGACCTAGACAACTACACCAATGCAGCTTCAGTCTTACCCACTTAGCGTTCCCAGACACTCACGGTGGCCTGGTAAGAGGACTCAGTCTCAGCGATCAGCTTCTCCTTTTCCGCGTCTATCAGGACGGAGAGATCATTTCGCTGGATACACTGAAACTCGGAAAGCCGCTGGTCCAACTCGGCCACCGAGGCTTCCAGAATGTCGGCCATATGATCATGGCCCTGGTAGAGACGGATCAGGTTGATATGAGACAGTGCCAGAGTTTTTGCCGTCGCAAAGCTCCCATTGGCGTCCATCACTGCCGATACGCCCCTCTGCAGCATTTTATACACCGCCTCGATGATGAACTTCACATATTCATCTGTATCCGCCAGCACCTGCGGCGTCATAGCAGGGGTCGGAGGAGCTGCTCTAGATAGCGGACCGAAAGAAGGCCCGCCTGCCTCAACCTATGAGGCTGGAACATCGGCATCAACAGGCTCTTCATCAACAGGGGCTTGACTACTAGCCCGAGGAGCCAAAAGAATGGAGGAAGCCGAGAGAGGCGTCGATATAGTACCCCTAGTAGAAGGAGCAACAGAGGGTTCCACCAAACCCTCACCCTTCTTAAGCTCGGAAGAACCACCGACGTCAGTGGCTACCTCATCAGCCCCCAACGTGCTATCAGCAGCCAATACGGGACATTCCCTCTCTGGCAGAACGGGGAGATCAACACTTGTCTCCTGACTCGCCCCTGGAGTCAGGACCGGCAGTCGAGTCTCATTTTCCTCATCAAATCCCTATACAGGAACATGATCTGTCGCTACCTCCCAGTCGGCAACTACCTCAGCTCCGCTGCTGAGTCTAGGGTAGGGCTCGGCAGCGCTACAGCCGACCTCCCCTCATCATGATAAGGAGGGGAATCAACCCTCTCATCTGTTCCAATCACATATGTTGCTCCCGCAACCGACTCATGCAACTCTGGAGGAACGTCATCTGAAGACGACGAACTCCACTCTACTTCCTCATCAGGAAGCCCCGTGTCCGTAGGACCCTCAACGTCCAAGGCCCCCACGGCAGCTTGTACCATCCCGGAAGTTGCCGACCTTAGTGTCTCTTCCGACCAATTCTAGAGATATTAAAACCTCCGCAGGAACAACTGTAGGTCCTAAAAAATCAAGTTGCACCCATCAACAAAGTCATGAAAATCAAGAAATACATCCTTCAATTGAACTGCACATAAGAAAGATTGCGCATCACATCAGTTGCACAGACTGGACTGCGCACACTTTCAAGTTCGCACGCTGACGTAGCCATGTCATCATTACCTGATACAATCAAATCTTCTGACAACTGACAGCACAAAGAACGAGGAGACTATTCGTTTATTGCACCGTACAGCGCTCGAGCACAGCTGTACATACAGCGCAATCTGCCATACTGTCTGCTGCACAATCCAGCCCAGTGCAATCTGAAGTCAGCACAATTCATGTGGCGCACTTCATTATGACAACTGACAAATGTACACATGGCATTCATGTCATCAATTGCTCATTACGTGACAACCGTCTGTACACGATCATACGTATTTCAATCAAATGATGCCATGTGTCCAAGACAGTTGGCCCACGATCAGACAACTGCCTGTGCAGTCTGATGCTGCACAATCCAGTGCCCGCGTAATCCAACTTGCGCCATTCAGAATAACTAAAAGTTAGTTATTTCCAGAACTCTATAAATAGAGTTTCAAGTCTTCATTCAAGGGGATCGGATATAAAAGTTCAAAAATATCAGAGAGTTCAGGAGTTCTTGCCCAAGTGCTGCTTCATTCTTCCGAGGCTATCGCCTTCAACTTCAGAGGCTATCGTCTTCAAAGTTTACATCGTCCAAGGAATAAAGCAATCGTCTTCAAGATTGAATTCCTACAGTTGTACTTTCTGTCACGAACCGCACCCTAGAGTTAGGGCACGAGAACATAACAACGCCCAGCCTACGCCGCAGTGTCGGCGGTAGAACGCTGTCCTAGGTCTCAATGCATCTAACAGTATAAGACTAAACAGTTTATACTCCCCGAATGGGGGTGACATAGCAGAATGTAAACTCAATCACATCTAAGGTAGAGCATAAAGGAAGATAGATAAAACATGAAATCGAAAAGAGATACAACAGATAGAAGTCTAAGTGTCTAAGATACAAAAACCCAGAAATACACCTCAAACTTATATACAGTAATCCACAAAGTAAATACAACTCCAAACAATGAAACAACAATCTAAACATCCTCCAATGCGTCTCCTCTAGGCTAGCAGGCAACCTCCAAGCTATCTGTAAAATTTATCAATGGGTCCAGTCAGGACTGGAGCGAGTACAGTATATCTCAACAGATCATAGCAGGTTAGAAAATATAATCATGCAGTAAAGTAAGATACAGGTACTGAAAGAAAACACTATGTAAACAGAGAAAGAACTGTAATAGAAATATCTACTATACATAAAGACACTACCAAATTACAGTATTTTAGCGACGGCCATTTAGCGACGGAAATCTTCCGTCGCTATTACCGTCGGATCACCGACGGATTTGTGACGAAATACCGACGGAAAGCAGTGGACAATTATTATTATTTTTTATGTCCATATCCGTCGCTACGCCGTCGATAGGTCGTCGGCCAAGTAGCGACGGTTTTATATCCGTCGCTAGAACGTCGCATATTTTGGCGGCAAAAGCCTAAAATATTGGCGCGAGATTTGACTGACGACTTAGCGACGGAATAATCCGTCGCTACTCTGGCGCGAGATTTACTGACTACTTAGCGACGGAATAATCCGTCGCTACTCCGTCGCTAATTTCTGTACCCTAACTTAAATTGAACCGACGGGGGGGGGGGGAATTTTCATTCCCCCCCAAAACACTCTCTCTCTTCCCTCTCCCTCTCTCCGACGATCTCGCTCTCTCCGACCGGCGATCTCCCTCTATCTCTCTAAGGTATGCTCTTTCTCCTCCCCCCTCTCTCTCTCTATCTCCCTTTCTCTCTCTCTCTTTTACGATTTGGGGGGTTGGGGGGCTGTCGTAGTGGTCGGAGAGGGTGTGGGGCAGGGGGGTTTCGGGTTCGGGGTGGGGTGGTCGGGGGCAGGGGGGTCGGGGAGGGGGTCGGGCAGGGGTGGGGGGTGGTCTGGGCAGGGGGGTTCGGGTAGGGGGTGGGGTGGTCGGGGCAAGGGTGGGGTGGGAGAGGGGGCAGGGGGGGTCGGGGAGGGGGTCGGGCAGGGGTGGGGGGTGGTCTGGGCAGGGGGGTGGGAGAGGGGGTCGGGCAGGGGTTGGGGGAGAGTCGGGCAGGGGTTGGGGGGGTCGGGGCAGGGGGGGCAGGGGGGTGGAAGAGGGGGTCGGGCAGGGGTTGGGGGGGTCGGGCAGGGGTTGGGGGGGGTCGGGGCAGGGGGGTGGGAGAGGGGGTCGGGCAGGGGTTGGGGGGGGTCGGGCAGGGGTTGGGTGGGTCGGGGCAGGGGGGGCGTAGGAGGGACTCTGGAGTCCTCGCGCAGGAGTCCTCCTCCTCCTCTCCCATAGACACACACACACACGGACACACACACACACACACGAACACACACACACACGGACACACACACACACACACGGACACACACACACACACACACGAACACACACACACACGGACACACACACACAGACACACACACACACACGGACACAGACACACGGATACACACACACACAGACATATATATATATATATATATATATATATATATAGGCATAATTTTAAGTAATTTATTAATAATATATATATATATATACACAGACACACGTCGTGAAGTCTAGTATATATATTTGATTAGCTAAGGTAGAAGTTTAGCCTAATTAAGGTTAGTTTTGACAGAGTTGACTTGGACTCCTAATTTGACCTAGAACTAGCCTAGTTGACCTATTTGTATTTCGATTGATATCATATGAATAGTTTGTCTAAGATTTGATTGGGTTGGTTTTAATGTGTGGGTAAATTAGTTTACCTTATTTTAGAGTATGACTACGTAGCTAGTGTGTAGAGTAGTATATGGTTACTAGATCCTAGTGTAGAGTAGTATGTAGAGGAGTATGGCTACTAGTGATATATAGATATGTAGGTCCATGTGTATCTGTATCGGACTATCGCTATCGGTATCGAACTATCGCTATCGGTATCGGACTATCGCTATCGGTATCGAACTATCGGTATCGATCGAACTATCGGTATCGGACTATCGCTATCGGTATCGGACTATCGCTATCAGTATCGACCGTATATACTTAGTATCGGGCGTAGCAGATTAGTATCGATCAGTATATAGGTTTGGGTTAAGATCAAGGTTCAAAGTATCGGTATCGGAATAGTAGGCCGAATAGGAGGCCGAGATAGTCGAATGAGAAGAAGGGAAGAAGGGAGGAGCAGATGGGTCCAGAGCCATGGTGGAGGAGGAGAAGTAACATGAGAGCAGTTTCCGCCGTAACATCTCCTGGCTCTGCTGGCAACTGAAGTCCAGATGCTACAAAGGACGATCCTTCGCTGAAATCGACTACAACACCCATCAGTTCAAGTTCATTCACCGATATGTCTTGTTAAATTGTGACATACAAGAAGTGAGAGATTTGGAGAAGTAAGTGACTACACCTCGTTATAATCTCTAATTTGGTGAGGTAAGTGACTACACTAATTTTTATTCTCTCTAACAGTATATTTAGAGATGAAGTCAAAATAAGGACACCCAATATTACCGATGAGGGACTTCAAAGAGAGGTTGATTTTACCTTTCCGTCATGGTTTTGAGATTACGTAAGTAACTGAGATAATATGTTATGCGGCTACAATTTAAATATATATATGCAACTAAAACATTTATAGTTTACAGGTTTTATTAGCTGAACCAAGTACACTCACAAATAAGAGCATTCGTTATTTGTCATTGGGACCGAAGAAGCATGCAAAGACTTGGCCCGGCTATGTCGTTAATGGCTTCAAGTTTAAGACAACTCAACATCCTATAAATGCCGAATTTCTCAATGACGGCTTCAGTACGAAGGATTCTGGTGTTTGCATAAGAGGCACAATCTATGACGACGAGCCGGACTTTGACTATTATGGAGTGCTTCGGGATATTGTAGAATTACAATATAGTGCCCCATTTGATATGCATATTGTTATGTTCAAATGTGAGTGGTTCGATACGACACCAAATATCGGTTGGAGAATCGATAAACAATTTGGATTCGTCGATATAAATCATCGCAGGAGGTATAGAGGGTCCGACACATTTGCGATAGCAAGTCAGGCTGTTCAAGTCTACTATACAAGCTACCCAAGGCGTCGTAGAGATCGCTTTGACTGGTGGGCAGTATGCAAGATTAAATCTAGAAATACATTCAACGTTGGAGACCCAGCATACCAAGAGGACCAGATCGAAAAGCCCCAATACTTGGGACAACAGTCTTGTGACATGGATGTTGAATTAGAGGTTGATATACCTCTTGCTGATGAAAATAGAGGGGAGGAAGAGGTTGATATACAAGACTTAGATGTCAACCAGGGAAGAAAGAGGCGTCTTGTCCCAAGTATTGAGACTGAAGAAGAAGAAGAAGAAGAAGAAGAAGAAGAAGAAGAAGAAGAAGAAGAAGAAGAACTTTATGAGGATGAGGATGAGGATACAGATGAATTCGACGATGAGGATGATGATGATGATGAGGCCGAGGCCGAGGAAGAGGACGATGACGATGATTAAATATCGCTATATTTCAGTTGTATCTTGAAGCACCCAATATCTAGTCTCGAATCCTAAATTACCCTATTACATTTGGATTTACAATTACAAGTCTAGTGGAACACAAGATGCCCTTTCATCAAAAGTTACAAGAATTGTACTTTGTTGTATTGGTGCGTGATTTTATCAGATTTTGTGTATCTAGCTTTTATTCGTACTTCACTTCTGATTGTAATATTTATTTCAGTTTGGGATATTTGCGTATTATTGTATGAGTTTCTTTTTGCAGATGGCACTCCTAGGCCTACTCGTCTGGGCGGCACTCATCGCCCTGCTGCTGGTATGGATATGTTTAGTTTTATATTCATTTATAAATCTATGTTGTCGGTATTTTGTTTATGTGTTCTATTTACAGGGCATGGTTGTGAGCACCCGTACTGGTGGTGCTGGCCGTGGTCGTGGCGGGTGGCGGCGGCGACGGCGGTGGTGGTGGTGGTGGTGGTCGTGGGCGTGGGCGTGGGCGTGGTGGTAGCGGTCGTGGTCGCCAGCCGCATTCCCCGGATGTGACCTCCGATCCCGACTTGGAGAGCCCGGACACAGGCTCTTCCTGCCGTCATTCTTCCTCGGTGCCACCGACATCGTCGTCGAGGCCTGTGACTCCATCCGCTAGCTGATCCGTTCCGCCACCGGATGTACCAGCGGATGCAGCAGCAGATGCAGCAGGGGGCCCAGCAGTTACTGCAGGGTGGGCCTCGGAGTACCCCGGGATTCAGTTTCATCCTGTTACCGGGGAGTACGTGCGCGGACCCGCGGATCCCCCGACGCCACCAGAGAGGCTGGTAGGCGAGTTCCGATGAGAGCTATGGCCCGCTGGTGAATCGTAAGTAAATTTAAGTTAATTTATTAAATTTGTTTCAATTATTCAAGTTAATAATCCAGTCGTTGCTTCTTTATAGATTTTTCCCGTGGGATGCTGCCCGGATTCTAGGGCGCATTATCCGAGATTACTACCATGGCCCCTACCTCAATTTTTCTGAGGTGCCTCAGGACATGAAGTACGTCTGGCTCGACGAGATGAGGGTATAAATTCGTCGGTGAATTATTAATTATTCTTTAAATCATTAAATTTTTTATTACGTGATATTTGAATTTGTATGTCAGAGGACGTTCTGGTGGCCCCTCCATCGCGAGGAGGCGATCCGCAGGACCTACAAAGCCGCCGCCGGGAAGAAGATACGGGATGCGGTGTACGACCTTCGTACGGCGCATACGAGGAAGGACTGGATCCGGGCGGAGTACTATGAGCAGATGTTGGAGAAGATGGATACTCCGCAGTTCAAGCTAAAATCGGAGAAAGCTAAGGCTAATCGACAGGTCGCGGGTCTGCATACGGGGGGATCAAGGCCCCACGTATCGACACGTGCAGATTTGGTGAGATAGCGCAAATTCAAATTCATTCTATTATTTAATTTCGTACTGTTAATATACGAAGTTAATTAAATTCTACGTATGCAGGCCCAACGGGCGGTAAAGCAGGGGAAAGAGGCGGAGACGGTCACCGCTCACGATGTATTCGTGCATACGCACAAGAGGCGAAAGGACGGGAGCTTCGTCGACGCGAGGGCCGAGGAGACTGATGTAAGTACTTACGTTTATGAGATTTATGTTAGAAATATAATTATTGTTAAGTTAATTAGATAAACTTAGGATTCAGACTATAACTTAGGGAAACATAGGATTTAGATTATAACTTAGGAAAACTTATTGTATAAACACATTCATTGGATGGGCTGCGTATCGTGAGGCACTTAGTCGGCTTGAGATCGAGCCCCCTTCCGAGAATGTCGGCGAAACGACGCCCACCCAGACGCACTCTTCTATGGCCGCTCGCTACGACGACGTGTTCGTAGAATCCGTCGGCGACGTTAGGAAAGGGCGCGTCTACGGCTTAGGTTCCATGGCGCCCTCGTTGCAGCCGTCCCCGAGATATCCACCGCCTCCGCCTCCCCCTGCGCCCCCGGTTGACGATGTGAGGGCGCAGCTTGCGACTCTGACCTCCGCGGTGTCAGATTTGCGGGCGATAGTGTTGGGGCGCTATCCGTCTGCTCCCGGTCCGTCTACTGCTGCTGCCGGTGCTTCGGATCGACCTGGTCCTTCTTCCCCCGGACGGCTTTCGTTTAACCGCTCTGTGGACGCCCGCATCGTATCGGATAACACCGTCTTGACGCTCCTTGACATGATGTCGCCAGAGCAGCTACGCGCGCTTCCAGACCATGTCTTGTCCCAAGTGCCGGCACACACGGTGGAGGAGTACATACGCAAAGCGGATGCGGCGGCACGAGCACGAGACGATCCGACGGACGGGGTTTGATTTTGTTTATGTTGTTGGTTTTGTAGACATTTGGATACATTGTATGTTCGGATATTTTTTTTATGTTTGGATAATTTAATGTTGGATATTGGATATATTGTGTTGGTAATATTTTGTTGGATATTGGATACGTTGGATATTGGTGTCGGATATGGATATTTTGCATATGGATATATGGTGTTGGATATTGGATACGTTGGATATTCGTGTTGGATATGGATATATGGTGTTGTATGTGGATATTTTGCATGTTTGATATTGTGTTGGATGTGTTGTATAAACAGGAAAGAGTCTGTTTGCAGTATTTTTTTTTCAAAAATTAGCAGTTAGCGACGGACTGGCGACCACTCAGCGACGGATAGTCCGTCGCTAACTGGAGAAACTGAGGTTAGCGACGGAGTGGCGACGTAAAATCCGTCGCTACCAGGAGCATTTCAATAAAGCGACGGATTGGCGACGGACGATCCGTCGACCTGATGCTGTTTGATGTCCAGAAATTTTAGCTTTCGCGACGGATTGGCGTCTAACTTATGGCGGACTGGCGACCACTCAGCGACGGATAGTCCGTCGCTAACTGGAGAAACTAAGGTTAGCGACGGAGTGGCGACGTAAAATCCGTCGCTACCTGGAGCATTTCAATAAAGCGACGGATTGGCGACGGACGATCCGTCGACCTGATGCTGTTTGATGTCCAGAAATTTTAGCTTTCACGACGGATTGGCGACTAACTTACGGCGGACTGGCGACAAAGTCCCGACGTACTATCCATCGCTAACTGGAGAAACTGAGGTTAGCGACGGAGTGGCGACGTAAAATCCGTCGCTACCTGGAGCATTTCAATAAAGCGACGGATTGGCGACGGACGATCCGTCGAACTGATGCTGTTTGATGTCCATAAATTTTAGCTTTCGCGACGGATTGGCGACTAACTTACGGCGGACTGGCGACAAAGTCCCGACGGACTATCCGTCGCTAACTGTAGAAATTTAATGTATCGACGGATTGGCGACGTAATGTCCGTCGCTACCTGGAGAATTTTACATTGAGCGACGGTTTAGCGACGGAATGTCCGTCGGTAATTGGGTATCAGAAAATCTCTGATACGCTTTTGCCGACAAATTTACGACGGATTAGCGACGGATATTGGGTATCAGAAAATCACTGATACGGTTTTGCCGACTCTTTAGCGACGAAGTTTTCCGTCGCTAACCCTATATCCTGATACATGTTTTGACGAAAGCTAGTCGGTAATCCGTCGTTACATATATTTAAATGCGCCGACGGTATTCCGTCGCTAAGTCGTCGCTGAGCGACGGATATGTTTTAGCGACGAGGTTATTCCCGACGGCTGTTTTACCAAAATATCCGTCGGTAATCCGTCGGTATTTATTTTTGGCGACGGACTTCCGACGGATAAGGCCGTCGGTAAATCCATGTATTTTGGTAGTGAGAGCTAACATATGGCTAGTGAGTCAGAGTACAACATGAACATGTAAATGGCCTGGGATGATTCTGTGAAGACACTACGGAATGATTCAAAGAAGATACTACTGGTGTATTATTCACATGTCCACTTCTACTCCCCCGTACCCCCAATCAATACACAAGGATCCAGCCAAGTTATGTTATATGATTCTATGCACGGCCCCCGAAGGGTGATACATGGATGTCCCATAAATGGGGATTCTGGGGGTTACCCAACAGTGTATGATTCAAGAGACTCTGTGATCATGAGGGTACATGTCACAAGTAATCAAATGAACCAAGAAGCATAGTGATACGCCATGTAAGTGAAACGCACAGAACATAGAGTACCCGATGCTCCCTAAGGATAACATCTCAAGAAAGGATCCATATAGTACCAATCCGTGTGACCATCGTGACAGTACAAGTAAAGTAATCTACTGCAGAAAATAATTCTAAGCAGGATATGAAATGATCAGAGAATGTACTTGCCTGATATCTGAATGTCCAAGGTAAAGATACTGTCCGAGAAGAGGTGTCTGGCTCCTAATTAGAACAGCACAGGTCACAACATGTCCAGAAGGGTAATATAAAGCACTACAATGTATTCTACATGAATCTAGGTCAAACTAGGCCAAAGTTAACCCTTGGTCAACTCTGGTCAACTATACTAGTCAAACTAGGTCAAACTAGGTCATATCCAAACCCAGCAAGTCTTACTAGGCCTAACCAAGACTATCCTAGCAAGCACACATTAATACAAGGCTATACAAGCCAATATACACCCAACTCTATATAGCATGCAATTATTCAATACTCAAATAGGCAAGAATTCACATTGGATATACACTAGGTAATCTATTACTTTGAGCTATATATGTCTACACATATATACACATGTATATATTGGTATTCAACATTAGGTCTATAATCATGGCATTTCAAATGGTTATATAAACTTATATATTACAACACAATATGCTAACATATATATAATATACATACATAGCTAAGTTAACTGTATTCATAAAAACTTATTTAAAAGGCTATGTGTGTATGTAAACATGGCAAAGGGGCAAGTGAGGGTTAAATGGACATACATAGTGTATACATATCAAAGAGTGTCAAAGTGTAAGTGAACAAAGTGTCAAGTGTGATAGTGTCAACATAGTGTAAGGGGTACATGAGGTAATATAGAATTTGTGTTAACATAGAACATTACATCTTATTAACTTGTATATTGTATACATACATCTATTATTACATTACATTCATGCTTGCATTCATTCATCAATCATTTATTCTCTTGCACTACTATATGCACCATACATTACATACTATGGAACCTACATATTCTTTACAAGCCATACTTATACATGCTTATATTAGATAGGATACTTACACCTCATACATTATTTATTTAACCATTTACTCATGCTTGCATTCTCTATTTAATTACATAATGTATATACATTAACATGGGTTAAAATCAAATAGAACATTATATTACACACAAGGGTGCACAAAATGTATATGCCGAATAGTAACTCCTACTAATAATCAATACTGTACCATCTCAGTATAAATTAAAATCTAGGATTAAAGTATGTTATAGATCTATGTGTTAGTTTTCTGAAACTTCAAACGGATCGCGTTTTCGTTTCCGGAAACTCCCGGAATCGCGAAAACACCGAGAACGCGTTTGTCTTTCGTACAGCTGACACTCAAATAATTCTCCAGAAAGTTACAGAAAGAATTAGGCCTACTAATACATATTTTTGGAAAGCTAACTTCAATAAGCTTATTTTAAAAAAAATGGGAGATTAAACCGAGCTTTGAGCTAGAAGTTATGACATTTCTAAGTTAGGGCTGAAATTAAAAACGTGGATAAAAATCATGACAGATTTGGGTAGTTTGAGACAAAAGAACACAAATATATAACATAATATATCAAGAACTCACTATCTACACTAATATATATATATGAGACACTATAGAACACATCTCCAATATAAAAATATGAGATTAAACATGTAATAATTCATTCATACATAACAACAACACATGGTGTGTCCAAATTTGGGATTTTTCCACATGAAGACAACTACAACACAAAGGACACTCCTATGACCGCCAAATGGACACGAAATGGACACAAATGGAGATACAACCATGGAGGTCATTCCTATGGGTTCAAAATAGACCTATATGCATGATAAAATGAAAATGAGAAGGGATTTATACCTCCCGGTAGATCGAATCGAAAAAAAGCCTTCCCGGAGCGACACCGACACGTAGAGATTCCAAAAGGACACGAACGAGCTCCGAATCCTCCCAAACTTGGGTAGCTTCCTCCTTGGCTAGAATGGAGAAGAAAAAACGAATATTTGGTGGCGAAATGGAAGGATTTGGTGGAGAAATTGCTAGGGATTGCTCTCTAGGAATTTGGAGAAGAACAAGAGAGAGAGTGTGGATGAGAATAATGAAATGAACTTGAGCCTATCCTCTCCCAAATTGGCTGGCCATATGGGACTATTTGTCCTATTATGGTAAGATCCAAAATGCCTCCACTAACCTATTCTATGAGTATTAGGAAAGGGCTAATTGGTTGGGGCTAAATTAGTCATTCTAAAGTCTCTAATCACATTAACCTTATCCATAATAATTAGTCTAACCTCTAACTAAAATATTTCTATCATGTGGACTAAAATTAATATCATATGGGCTATGTCTAACTAGTGTGTGGGTCCCACTAGAGTCAAACTATCCCCGGGTCCCCGTTTCAAGTCGGATTGAGTTGAAATTCGAACCCGACTCAAATAACCCCAAAACAATATCATAAATAATAAAATAATATCAAAATAATTCAAAGAGGTCAAATGCAAAAATATTCTTAGGCCAAAAATGACATTAAAATATCATAATCACAAGATTAGGCTCTAGGTCAAACAGACTCTAGGGTTTCACTAGCAAAACGTCAAAACCACAAGTCATTGATTTAAATAATTTTAAAATGATTTAAAATCACCAAAAAATATATCATGAATTAAATATCATTATTAAAATAATTATAAACACAAAATTTCAAAATTACCCTCATTTGGGAAACTGGGTGCTACAACTCTACCCACCTTAGAAAAATTTCGTCCTCGAAATTTAAGATCGATAGTACTCCTTCTAGAGCCTCTAACCTACCCAATATCTAAGGTAACACTTCCTAACACTGAAATAATAAACAGACATCTAAAAAGTGTCAATCTAGGAATACCTCCAATACTGCTCTGCTGTACGACGGTAATGGAACTTCAATAAAATATGGACTGGAACCTATATCCAAGGAACTGGACCTATTTTAAAGTGGTCTTAACTAAGGATGAAAACGAACTGATCATAGGCTATAGGTATGCTCAAACTATTATCTTCCTATTAACCATCTATTAATATATTCTATTACCATAGGAACGATGCATTACTAAGACATATAGGCCCCTATATCTCATAACACATTTATACTCACCAAAAGACTAGTACATCCTATCAAGGCTGATACTATAATCTCTCATAAATCTCATATGCTATATGTTTATAGACACACATCCCCTCATCCAGGACTAACCTATATATATCTACAACTGATACTAATGGGATGACGTCCCTATTTCCCAACAATCAAGGTCTAAAATTTTTTTTTATCTAAATCATGCAATTTGAAGGAATAGTATACAAGGTCAGGGCATACCGTAGCAGTTGGAAGTCTCACCTAGGTACACTGGTCATTCTAGGTCAAAACAGTACTATGGTATCAACACACAAAAATCTAGGGTGTCTTAATTGGGAAGGTAAGGAAACAACAATCATCAAGGTTGTAGGGCTGTCTACCATCCTATATAAAAATTGGTCATTATCAAAATAAAATAAAGGCAACTACCAATTATTTAAAAAAAAGGTACAAAAAATCAAATTTAAAAATTAAGGAATTGAAAATCACTTGCATTGAAATCCAATCACAATATATAGAGAGAGAGTGTTAGAGAGGGAAAAGCTAGCATTGTGTGTATGGGGACGTGTTCATATGGTTAGATAGTAGGCGTGTGTGTACGTGAATATACATGAAAGTGTATATGAGGATTTGGATTTCAAACAATAACTATCAAGTTACACTAATCATGGCATATGGGTTAACAATCTACAATATACAATCTATTTAATCACAACTTGCATGGCTAACCATATATATATATATATATATATATATATATATAAAGGTAGAGACTTAGTTATGTATTTATATATTATAACATGTATGCCTAAGCTCTATATATATCTTTCTAGATATATAATCATAACATAGAGGGAAAAAAGGGTTAGGTTACATGACAGTGTATACTAAGTTAGGGTGTGTGTGTCCTTGTACAGGGTTATAGCTTAGTATTGAAAGGTTAAACCCAGTTTTAGTTCAGCATTTACATACAAAATCTGAAAAGATACTAACATTTAAATCAGTGCAATATTAACATAACACAGTTTCAGATTTTAGGGTTTTGAACATCGCAACCAATCTCAATGGTCCCAATACATCCTAACATGATAGAAATGAAACCCTAACATACTATCCATACATTTATCTACGCATACAGTTCAATATTACATGTTAAATCTGAAATTAAACATTTGAAATCAAAGTGAAAATGTTAACATATATTCAGTTTTCAGGAATTTGGAGAAATTTGAACATCAAAACCAACTCAATGTTTATCACAACCTATCATGTAAGAATATGAAACCTAACATTATATCCCTACAACAATAATGTACACAGCTCTAAATATTACATTTAAAACAACAATTTGAACTAACATTTAAAATCCAGTATTAAGGGTTAATATGCACACAGTCTCAGATTTGACAAATTTAAACACAAAACTCAACAAAGTTTTTTTATAAATGAAACTCTAGGTATGACATACATGTGCAGTGATGTAAACATAACTAATAACATAAAATTTATATTTAACTTACAAATTTAAACTAGAAAAGCAGAAAATCAGAAATATTGGGATTTTGAAAATTTAACATCAACGACATATTAATATTTATTTAGATAGGTGGAAATCAAGTGTAGCATGCATAAGTGTCAGGAAAGTATCTACTATATATATTCTCATGTCCCAATATAAAAATCAGATTCTATACCAAGACCAACATTAGATTCCTACCAATATTGCAAAACAGGTGATTGGTGTAATCAAGACGATTTATTATTATGTAATACAAGAATAATAGCAAGAAGGAAATAACGATAAAATCTATTTTGCTTATCTGTTTAAAAGAAGGAACCATTTTGAAATCCAGAGTTAAAATATCAAATCCAAGGTAAAGTCTAGCAAAATTATCGATTCATTGTATTAAGAAGAAATTCATAGAAGAAGTTACACAAAGGTTTATAAAATAGCTAAAGTTACTCCTAAGCTAAATAATGAGAAGCAAAACAAAACAAAACAATTAATAATTTCCTTTTTTTGAAGGACTGAAACAAAGTAGAGAAAACATGTTCGAAAATATTTAAGGTACAATCCGATAATCATATGCGTCTATCCAAAATCATGGTACTCTAAATCCTCGTCATACTAGTAAGCAAGGCTACGATAATCACAGAGCCCTTGACTTATGCACATATCTCTAGAATCATGGTATTTAACATTTTTGCGGTGCCGCTAGCTTGGCTACGAAAACCTTAAATTCCCACACCCGAGAAATATATCCAGAGTCAGACTATATGTCCTCACCATGCTGGCTAATGTGACTATAGAAGACTAGATTCCATAATATTGACCTAGCCCATATAATTTCATCTTGCCAAAAATTAAATTAATCAACAATAAATATCCAAAAAATCAAATCAAATTTATCAACGAACTTCAAGATTCAAAAATGAACAAAAATCCATCAAATACAAACTTGGATGCAACAACTATCATCAAAATTCAAAATTCGACAATCATCCATCAAAATCAATAAATACGAACTCAATTTCAACCATAATCCATAAAAATCAAATTCAACAGCAGATAGTAAAGTTAAATCAAATCAAGGAAAAAGAGTTTTCAAATCGAAGTTAAAATAAGATTCTCAAGGGTCGTCCCAGGAATCTCTCAAGGATTCCTAACTGTGATTGAGTACCTTCAAAATATATCCTAATCCTACTGCAGGCTGTAGTGGTACTCAAGTTCGAATACCACTACATAAACTCGACCTGCATGGGCTACCACTAAAAACGTGTCACGACCCGTACCCTAGAGTTAGGGCACGAGAACGTAACAACGCCCAGCCTACGCCGCAGTGTCGGCGGTAGAACGCTGTCCTAGGTCTCAATGCATCTAACAGTATAAGACTAAACAGTTTATACTTCCCGAATGGGGGTGACATAGCAGAATATAAACTCAATCACATCTAAGGTAGAGTATAAAGGAAGATAGATAAAACATGAAATCGAAAAGAGATACAACAGATAGAAGTCTAAGTGTCTAAGATACAAAAACCCAGAAATACACCTCAAACTTATATACAGTAATGCACAAAGTAAATACAACTCCAAATAATGAAACAACTATCTAAACATCCTCTAATGCGTCTCCTCTAGGCTAGCAGACAACCTCCAAGCTATCTGTAAAATTTATCAACGGGTCCAGTCAGGACTGGAGCGAGTACACATCTCAACAGATCATAGCAGGTTAGAAAATATAATTATGCAGTAAAGTAAGATACAGGTACTGAAAGAAAACAGTATGTAAACAGAGAGAGAACTATAATAGAAATATCTACTATACATAGAGAGCTAACATGTGGCTAGTGAGTCAGAGTACAACATGAACATATAAATGGCCTGGGATGATTCTGTGAAGACACTACGGAATGATTCAAAGAAGATACTACTGGTGTATTATTCACATGTCCACTTCTACTCCCCCGTACCCCCAATCAATACACAAGGATCCGGCCAGGTTATGTTATATGATTCCATGCACGACCCCCGAAGGGTGATACATGGATGTCCCATAAATGGGGATTCTGGGGTTACCCAACAGTGTAAGATTCAAGAGACTCTGTGATCATGAGGGTACATGTCACAAGTAATCAAATGAACCAAGAAGCATAGTGACACGCCATGTAAGTGAAACGCACAGAACATAGAGTACCCGATGCTCCCTAAGGATAACATCTCAAGAAAGAATCCATATAGTACCAATCCGTGTGACCATCGTGACAGTACAAGTAAAGTAATCTACTTCAGGATATAATTCTAAACAGGATATGAAATGATCAAAGAATGTACTCGCCTGATATCTGAATGTCCAAGGTAAAGATACTGTCCGAGGAGAGGTGTCTGGCTCCTAATTAGAACAGCACAGGTCACAACATGTCCAGAAGGGTAATATAAAGTACTACAATGCATTCTACATGAATCTAGGTCAAACTAGGCCAAAGTCAACCCTTGGTCAACTCTGGTCAACTGCACTAGTCAAACTAGGTCAAACTAGGTCATGTCCTAACCCAGCAAGTCTTACTAGGCCTAACCAAGACTATCCTAGCAAGCACACATCGTAACAAGGCTATACAAGCCAATATACACCCAACTCTATATCGCATGCAATTATTCAATACTCAAATTGGCAAGAATTCACATTGGATATACACTAGGTAATCTATTACTTTATGCTATATATGTCTACATATATATACACATGCATATATTGGTATTCAATATTAGGTCTATAATCATGGCATTTCAAATGGTTATATAAACTTATATATTACAACACAATATGCTAACATATATATAATATACATACATAGCTAAGTTAACTGTATTCATAAATACTTATTTAATAGGCTATCTGTGTGTATGTGAACATGGCAAAGGGGGAAGTGAGGGTTAAATGAGCATACATAGTGTATACATATCAAAGAGTGTCAAAGTGTAAGTAAACAAAGTATCAAGTGTGATAGTGTCAACATAGTGTAAGGGGTACATGAGGTAATATAGGATTTGTGTTAACATAGAACATTATATCTCATTAACTTGTATATTACATACATACATCTATTATTACATTACATTCATGCTTGCATTCATTCATCATTCATTTATTCTTTTGTACTACTATATGCACCATACATTACATACTATGGAACCTACATATTCATTACAAGTCATACTTATACATGCTTACATTAGATAGGATACTTACACCTCATACATTATTTATTTAACTATTTACTCATGCTTGCATTCTCTATTTAATTACATAATGTATATACATTAACATGGATTAAAATCAAATAGAACATTATATTACACACAAGGGTGCACAAAATGCATATGCCGAATAGTAACTCCTACTAATAATCAATACTGTACCATCTCAGTATAAATTAAAATCTAGGATTAAAATATGATATAGATCTATGTGTTAGTTTTCTGAAACTTCAAACAGATCGCGTTTTCGTTTCCGGAAACTCCCGGAATCGCGAAAACACCGAGAACGCGTTTGTCTTTCGTACAGCTGACACTCAAATAATTCTCCAGAAAGTTACAGAAAGAATTAGGCCTACTAATACATATTTTTGGAAAGCTAACTTCAATAAGCTTATTCTAAAAAAAATGGGAGATTAAACCGAGCTTTGAGCTAGAAGTTATGACATTTCTAAGTTAGGGCTGAAATTAAAAACGTGGATAAAAATCATGACAGATTTGGGTAGTTTGAGACAAAAGAACACAAATATATAACATAATATATCAAGAACTCACTATCTACACTAATATATATATATGAGACACTATAGAACACATCTCCAATATAAAAATATGAGATTAAACATGTAATAATTTATTCATACATAACAACAACACATGGTGTGTCCAAATTTGGGATTTTTCCACATGAACACAATCACAACACAAAGGACACTCCTATGACCTCCAAATGGATACAAAATAGACACAAATGGAGATACAACCATGGGGGTCATTCCTATGGGTTCAAAATAGACCTATATGCATGAGAAAATGAAAAGGAGAAGGGGTTTATACCTCCCGGTAGATCGAATCGAAGAAAAGCCTTCCCGGAGCGACACCGACACGTAGAGATTCCAAAAGGACACGAACGAGCTCTGAATCCTCCCAAACTTGGGTAACTTCCTCCTTGGCTAGAATGGAGAAGGAAAGAAGAAGATTTGGTGGCAAAATGGAAGGATTTGGTGGAGAAATTGCTAGGGATTGCTCTCTAGAAATTTGGGGAAGAACAAGAGAGAGAGTGTGGATGAGAATAATGAAATGAACTTGAGCCTATTCTCTCCCAAAGTGGCTGTCCATATGGGGCTATTTGTCCTATTATGGTAAGGTCCAAAACGCCCCCACTAACCTATTCTATGAGTATTAGGAAAGGGCTAATTGGTTGGGGCTAAATTAGTCATTCTAAAGTCTCTAATCACACTAACCTTATCCATAATAATTAGTCTAACCTCTAACTAAAATATTTCTATCATGTGGACTAAAATTAATATCATGTGGGCCATGCCTAACTAGTGTGTGGGTCCCACTAGAGTCAAACTACCCCCGGGTCCCCGTTTCAAGTCGGATTGAGTTGAAATTCGAACCCGACTCAAATAACCCCAAAACAATATCATAAATAATAAAATAATATCAAAATAATTCAAAGAGGTCAAATGCAAAAGTATCCTTAGGCCAAAAATGCTATTAAAATATCATAATCACATGGTTAGGCTCTAGGTCAAACAGTCTCTAGGGTTTCACTAGCAAAACGTCAAAACCACAAGTCATTGATTTAAATAATTTTAAAATGATTTAAAATCACCAAAAATTATATCATGAATTAAATATCATTATTAAAATAATTATAAATACGAAATTTCAAAATTACCCTCATTTGGAAAACTGGGTGCTATACTTTTCCAGAATTCTTGTAATCTCTTTACAAAGTTTGTGAAATAAAGATCATACTTTTGTTTTTGCAAACAAAATGGCGACTCTGCTGGGGACGACTTTCTCCTCCGACGAGGAAGTGACAACTCAATATGACGTTGCGTCTATCAGAAAGACGCATAAGACGCTGGTTGTGAAGGTCAACCAGACAGCCTACGAAGCCATGATCAACTCCAAGACCACCTCTCGTACTGCAGCAACTTCTGCCATGAGCAAAGTGCGCCCAGTATGGGTCCCCAAGACTGCTGCGCAGTCTGTTGATTCTATTCCTAAGGCTGCTGCGCAGTCTGTTCGTTCTGCCACCAAGATTGCTGCGCAGTCTAAAGTCTCTGCGACCAAGACTGTTGCACAGTCTAAAGTCCTTGCTCTTGCACAATCTACTTCTGTCACTCTTGCGCAGTCTGCTGTTGACAGTACACAAACTACCTATGCTGCTTTATCAAAGTGCAAGACTCCTATGCCCCTGGCGCAATTGACAGCAACTTCTTCTGCACAATTCACTACTCCAGCAACCAGAGTACATCCTAAACTCTCTTTGGCCAGAACTCCTGCTGCACAATCTACTGTGTCAGTGACCAAAAAGTCATCTGCCAAAGGTTCTCCTGCGCAATCAGCCAGTGCGCCATCAACCCATGCGCAAGCTGTGCCTGCGCAATCCAAGAGAGACAGCCCTTTGGCTAAACTCTCTTCTTCTCACAGCAAGGAGAAAAGCTCTACTCCTCTTTCCAAACACCATGTTGCTCCTACGCAATCTACTGGGGGTAATCTTTTGGCTATTCCTCTTCCTCCTCAGAACAAAGGAAAAGGCCCGTTAGTCTTTTCTCAAACTTCTTCGTCCCATGACTTGGAAGACAACAGAGGAAAACGCTCTTTAGCTAACCCTTCTTCAAAAAACAAAGGAAAAGGCCCTTTGGTCTTTTCTCAACCTTCTTCGGTTTTTACCGTAGAAGGTCAATCTTAACGTGCCTCGGTACCAGTCAGTATAAGAACTCTTTCAAACAAGGATTCTTCTCTCCATGTCAAAACAACTTGTACTGATCAAAGAGGCATTCTGCCTACTCCTGTAGCAGAATTCAAAGATCTCCCAACTCTCAAGATATCCCGATCAAAATAGGAAAAATTGTTGGTGTCTCAGACAAAAATTCTTTGGGGTAAATTTGCTGATATAAGAACTTATCTCAACATATCAACTTCGGTAAAATGCGAACAACCAATGCCGAAGACCAAACATCATCAGAAGCAAACTTCCAGGATCAAAAATCCTGACACCTATGCTAATGAAGTGAGCACTTCCCTGTACACTCAAGGGACAAAACATTTAAAGAATCAGAACCATGTTCCGAACATTGTCAAAGAACAGATCTCTCAAACTTTTGATCTCCAAGAACATCTCAGGCAAAAGCGGGACAACGTCTCAACACGTCCAGTTCAATCATCTGATCATCATTGCAATCATAAAGTCATCATCCAGTGTTGTTGTCAAACAACAAAATGATCTATCTTTATTCGTTTGACTTTTGCAAAATCTGAACCTATGTCAGAAGATGAAGACAAAGTGTTATACGCTTCTGTCAACATGACTTCTCGAGATACTGGGGGTAGAAGATGCTCCAAGTACGGCAAGCCTCGTAAGCCAAGTCAACGGTATTTAGATTTACTCCAAGAATCCTCTGAAGGAGTATTTCGACATATCCGATCCCGAAGCCGAGATACAATCGGTCAAAGAAATCTTCTTTAAACTCCTTCTGGTCATCTGCCTACTTCTCATTCAGAGGATGACTCTTTTTCTGACTATGACAAATACATCGAAAGTTCTGAACAGACAATGTCTTTCACTGTACCAGGGGAAGTGACAGCTTATGTTGTCAATGAAGATCCAGATGCTTCAACTTCTGTAAATCAAGAACAACAAATTGCTGCACTAGAAGACAAACTGAAGACCATGGCTGAAATGGTCGCCAGTATGCATTTTATCATTGTGGCATAACATACCACACCATCGACTGTACCTGCTGCAAGTCCTGAAATCATAGCATCGTCGGTATCTGTCAACGCAGGATTGGGGGTAGTATCTCCTCAAGTACCTCTTGTACAAGTTCAACTGCACCCAGTCAATCAGGTGCTGGGGGTGGTGCTTACCATGCTGTTCCTCCTACTAACACTCAGACTCCGACTGTCCCTTCTTCATCATCAGAAGATACGAATGAAGCTGTCAAGCTCTTACACACTCAATTCGAAGCCTTCAAAGAAAAAGACAATCTGTAGAGGTTGGGGATTGAGCAACCTTACCCAGTTGAATGGAAGGAAGTTCCATTTCCTCCCAAGTACAAAATCCCAACAATCTCGTTGTTTGATGGCAGCACCTCTCCCAGTCAGTTCATTAACCATTTTGAGGTTATAAATGTTCAACTCCAACCAAATGACGCTCTTCTTACCAGAGTATTCATCGGCTGTTTAGCCGGCGTTGCATACGATTGGTATAGAAGCCTGCCCGATGGTTGTATCACTTCCTTTTCGGGTCTCAAATAAATCTTCTTAGAATGATTTTATGAAGGGATCAACGACATGACTATGTCAGCCCTTAATAAAATCAAGCAAAGACATAATAAAACTGCTGAAAGTTTCATTGAAAGATTCCGCCGAGAAGCCTTAAAGATGCCTCCAGAAACTGCGGCTGCTGTCACCATAGATACTTGCAAGGCAAATCTTTTGTCTATCATCAGTATATGGACGGGGTCAACTCAGTTCCAAGACTGGCCATCTTTCATTGTCAACGCTAAAGCAGCTGAAGTTAGCACTGACAAGTTCAAACAACTAGGGGTACAAATGTCTAACCCCGATCGGGATGAACATCAGACGTCGAATAGCGGTAATCGTCAGAACAACCGCAAGAACAAGGAGACTTTGAACATCAACTTGAAGAGTAAAGAGTCTCTGGCCGTTAACATAGCTCCACCTACGTCTACCTCTACTCCTTCTGCCCCTCCACCAAGGGAACCTCGTCCTAAAGTAGAGTACTCCTTTGACGAGAATGACACTGCTAGCATCTTTGATTGTTTAATCAAAAGCAACAAGATTCAGCTTCCAGACCCAAAGAAGCCTGATAAAGTCGGTAAGACTGATCATCCCAAGTATTGTGTCTACCATAAATTCATTGGGCATCCTACTCGAGCATGCTACGTACTCAAAGGCAAGATACAAGAGCTGGTCAATGCTGGTGTCATAACTCTGCAGCAAAATGAGAAGACTGTCACTACGAACATGGTCTCTGTTCAGTTTGGTGACTTCCCTTTGCAAAAGGTACAATATGGCGTCATTCCTATTTCCAAAGCTACTCTTGAGATTGAGAATCTTCCGCCTCAACCAAGTGATGGTCTTGTCCCTTTATCTCTTGACAATGGCAAGATTATGTGGATTCATCCCGATCTTGCTTCGGAGTTCCAAGTTTCCTCTTCCTCCAAGAAGAAAGATCGCTCTAAGGGCAAGAAAAAGATTTGTAATATGGTATCTTTTGACCCCATAGTCGATGAAGAAATCCTGCTGGACACTAGATCAGGGAGAGCCTATCTACGAGAAGTTCCTGAGATTCAAGAAAATCCTGCTTTCTCTTCTGAATCCGCTCCAGTGCAACCTACTTCTACTGAAGAGATCCCTTCTGCATCATCATCGGTTGTGATACCCATTCCTTCCAAGTTGGTGGTAGCTGACAAAGTCAAACAACAAGTCCGCTTCGATAAGCCCTTGAAGAAATCATCTCCCGCAGGACTTGAAAAGCCTTACAACTTCGATATCTTGGCTCAATTAGCCAATACACCGGCTCGGCTGTCTATCTTTGAGCTCTTACGTCTCTCCAAAGAGACTCGAGAAACTCTAAGTGAAGCTCTCATGCAGGCTGAAACTTGTCTAGCCTTTCTGAAGAAGCCGACAGCAGAGCCTGTCTCTTGCCTTCATTGTCATAGTGTTCTGGAATTGATTCCAAATATTACCTTCACTCAAGATGACATGCTGATGAAAGACAACATGCATGACCGTCCTTTGTACTATGCAGGATATGTTGACTCGATGAAAGTCGATCGTATTCTGATAGACCCGGGGTCTGCTCTTAGCATCATGCCAAAGACAATGTTAGATGCATTAAAAATCCCAGTGCATAGTCTCTCCAGTACAATTACCACCATCCTTGGGTTCAATCAGGGAACAAGTGAACCTCTGGGCAAGATTCGCCTAAAACTCTAAATAGGCAATCTTCGCACAAAGGTGACCTTCTATATCATTGACAATCATGGTTGTTCTTACAATGCTTTGTTGGGGAGACCATTCCTACATGAGCATAACATTGTTCCATCAACTCTTCATCAATGTTTCAAGTATGTTGATGACAATGGAGAGGTTCAGAAGGAGGTTGCTGATCTCTATCCTTTCAAGGGTGTCGAAGCATACTGCAATGGCGCTCGTATGTATAAGGATGAATTCATGAAGGTTGTGTTAGCTCTAGACACTGAAGAAGAACAGGAAGCAGTACCCAAAGACACCCTTATCATACCTGTTAAAGGGCGTATTTTGCATCCTCAATCTTCCAAGCCACTGGCTATTTACTTGCCAGTCCAGAAACAATTAATTGATGATGGTCAAGATCAAAGGGAGCTTAACTCTTCTGAGCCACTTGTTATCGACTTACGTCGTAACAAGGATAAAAAGCTGCTCACTTATTCTGAGCCCTTTGTTATTGATTTAACTCATAACAAGGATAAAAGGGAGATCACCTCCTCTGAGCCGCTTGTTATCGACCTCCATCGTAATAAGGTCAATCTTCCTCTACATTCTTCTTCTCCCCCTCTTGTAATCAATCTGACCAAGCATGTTAAGGCTAAAGGTCCTGTTGTAAATACGAATGTACAGATCAATGAAAAAGCATCTAATTTCCAGTATACTGATGTCGTTTATCATAATAAATGCTATTTGGATATGTTAGATAGCTTTCGATCATTTACAATGGGAGTTGTACAATCTTTTCAGACAGAAGTCTCATTTGAACACCCAAAGGATTCATATCGGATTGTTCCCACTCGTAAGAAAGGCGAGAATCTAATACTTTTTAGTAAAGGACCGAAACAACAATTCAGCTATACGGATGATAGCAAAAGTAATGATACATGACATCTCCAACTCCATCGTTACAGTCAGCAATCGAAAGACATCATCCGAAGAATGGGTTATGACTTCAAGAGTGGTCTCAACTATGGCAAGGGTAGACGAACTCCTATCCGTACGACTGTCCCAGAAGGAAAGTCAGAAATGTACTATAGCAGGACCAAAAGAGGTCTTGGATATGCTTCTCCTCCAGTGTTATCTCCAGCAGTCTCCGAATCTGATAGCGAGGAGTGCTCTAACTCTTCTGATTCCAGATCATGGGATTCTGATACCAGTGTTGGTCAAGTTCATCGGTTGATCGCATCATCTAATATGGTCTTCGTCGAACTTCCAGAAGGCTATGACGAGGATATCGAATAAAGTCCTAAAGCAGATCCTTGGGCTCAACGAATGGATACCCAATGGGAACTCCGATTCAAATAAAGAGAACCTCCTACCAAAGATCAATTGGTTCAAATTAATGTAGGAGAGAGTGGGTCACCTCGTCCAATATTCATCAGCAAGAACCTCCCAGAAGCAGATAAGCAAGAATTAATTCTTCTTATTAAAGAATATATTGATGTCTTTGCCTGGAGTTATGAAGACATGCCAGGTCTTGATCCTAAAGTTGCTACTCACAAATTGAACATTCTGCCGAATGCAAAACTGGTCAAACAGCAACAACGACATTTTAAGCCAGAAATGATGGATACAATTAATGATGAAGTCAAAAAGCTCATTTCTTGTGGCTTTATCCGAGAAGAACAACATCCTGATTGGGTAGCCAATGTTTTCCCAGTTCTAAAAAAACGGGCAAAGTTCGAGTCTGCATCGACTTTCGGGATCTTAATGAAGCATGTCCAAAAGATGAATTTCCTCTCCCTATCACGGACGTCATGATCGACAACACTTGTGGGTTCGAGCAGGTATCCTTCACGAACGAATTCTCTGGATATAATAAGATTTGGATGAATCCCAAAGATGAAAAACGTACATCTTTCCGTACTCCTCGAGGAATTTATTGCTACACAGTAATGCCATTTGGTCTCAAGAACGCTGGTGCAACTTACCAATGAGCTATGAGTACCATATTTCGAGATCAACTTCGTAAAATAGTTGAATGCTATGTTGACGATATCACTGTCAAGAGTCGTCTAAAGGAATATCACATCCAAGACTTGAGAACAATCTTCAATCTCATGCGCCAACATCAACTCAAAATGAATCCCACCAAGTCATTCTTGGGTGTCTCTAGTAGCAAATTTCTCGGCTTTGTCATTACCTCTAAGGGTATACACGTGGATCCCGAGAAGATCAAAGCCATTCAAGAGATGCGTCCTCCATGCAACCTAAAAGAGCTACGAGGATTCCAAGGTCATCTTGCGTACATCAGGAGATTCATTTCGAATATGTCTGGACGCTGCAGACCATTTACTCAGCTGATGAAGAAAGGTGTCTCTTTTATTTGGACCGAAGAATGTCAAAAAGCATTCGAAGACATAAAGTAATATCTCATGAATCTACCAGTCTTGGTACCACCGATCTCAGGCATACCATTCTTAATGTATGTCCGTGCTATAGACCATTCATTGGGTGCTTTACTTGCCCAAAAGAACAAAGAAGGTCATGAACAGGCCATTTATTATCTCAGTCGTACTATGATTGGTGCCGAACACCGTTATAGTTCGGTCAAAAAAGAATGCCTAGCTCTTATGTTTGCTGTTCAAAAGACTCGGCATTACATCATTGGTCAAACTATTTATGTCATATCCCGAGTCAATCCTCTTCGGGTACTCATGAAGAAGCCCAGCACACTCAATTTTCGGCTGGCTACATGGGCAATTCTGCTAGCCCAATATGACATGATCTATGTACCTCAAAAATCTGTTAAAGGTCAAGCACTGGGGGATTTCTTAGCAGCTCATCCTGTTCCAGAAACATCTAAACTCTATGATGAAATTTCAGATGAAACATTGGAGGCAAATACGATCTCTAAAGAATTTCCTACTTGGCGTATATTCTTTGATGGAGCATCCAGAATCGGACCCAATGGTGCCATTGTAGTAGGAGTTGGGGTTGTTCTCGTTTCTTCAGACTGATCAACTATCCAAAGAGCCTACTCTCTAGATGAACCATGCTCCAACAATGTAGCAGAATACAATGCTCTACTGATTGGTCTTCAATTAGCTAAACAATTAGATATCGAATATCTTGAAGTCTATGGTGACTCTAAGCTTGTTGTTAATCAGGTTAGAGGGACCTATGAAGTCCGCTATCAAGATCTAGTGCCTTATCATGAAGCAGCAATCAGCATAGCTACATCTTTCAATGCCTTCTTCATCGAATATGTTCGTCGAGCTTGCAACACCGAAGCAGATGCCTTGGCCAATCTTGCAGCAGTCTTAGCCATTCCTATTAAAAGACAGCAAGTGGTGGTTATCTCTAATCGAAAATTGTTTTGCATTGAGAACAATCGTAATATTGAGCTTAGTAACTTCGCTGAAGCCAATATTATCAATGAAGACGGAAGAGTTCCCTTCATCGACTTCGTAGTTCATGAAATACTTCCTGAAGATCCAAAGGAGGCTACGAGTATTCGTCGACGTTCTCTCCGGTTCTACTACAACCAAACTACAAAGACTCTCTATCGGCGGACTTATGACGGTCTTCTTCTACGCTGTCTAGCTGGTGATGAAGCAAAGCAAGTATTACACGAAGCTCATGATGGTGTCTGCGGAGCACATCAGCCCGGTCCTAAGCTACAGGATAGCATCCGACGAATGGGTTACTACTGGCCCTCTATGGTATCAGATGCCATCGAATATGCAAGAAAATGTCGAGCTTGTCAAATCCATGCAGATTTTATCCATCAATCTTCAGAATTTCTGCATCCGACTGCCGCTTCCTGGCCTTTTGAAGCTTGGAGTATGGAAATTATAGGTCCCATCAATCCTCCTTCTTCTAGAGGACATCGGTTCATATTAGCAATAACCGACTACTTCTCCAAATGGGCTGAAGCTATACCCCTGGCTGAAGTCAAGACCAGCAACGTCATCAGTTTCGTCAAACACCATGTCATCTATAGATTTTGTGTACCTCGAAGGATCAATCATGACAACGGACCACAATTCATCAGCCAGAAGTTTACGAAATTCTGCGATGATCATCGGATTGACAACGTCGCCTCAACAGCATATAATCCTGCCGCTAATGGATTGGCCGAAGCTTTCAACAAGACTATCATTAAACTCCTTAAGAAGTTTGTATCTACTAACAAACAGAAGTGGAGTGAAAAGCTTGGTGAATGTCTTTGGGCCTACCGAACCACGGTCCGCAACCCTACAGAGAATAACGATCTTCTTCGATTTCAAGAATTAGAAGCACTTGATAAGAAGTGCCTATTGGCTCAACAACATATTGAGTTCTATCAAGCTCGCATCTCGAAGACTTTTAATCAAAAAGTTAAAGTCAGAGCCTTTCAGCAAGGAGAACTCGTTCTAACAGTCAGACGTCCTATGACTATGACTCATTCGAGTAAAGACAAGTTCGATACGAAGTGGGAAGGGCCTTACATTCTCAGTAAAGTCTTTTCAAATGGAGCTTATCAACTTTCAGAGTTATACGGTCGAGTTGCAATGATGCCTATCAATGGCAAATTCCTCAAGAAATACTATGTATAAATGTAACAGAGATTTTATGTAAATATGATCAGACAGTTCACAAATAAAGTTTGATTTTATTTTTATCATAAAATAATATTACATGATATCAAGAAAGATCACTATTATCCTTCTCAACATTGGGACGCGGACCACTACCGTCCTTATCAAAGACATAATTAACAAAAGAGCCGAGAACATCTTTGCTGGAACCTACCAGGAACTTGCAAGCAGCTATCCTCATGTCCTCTTCCTCTTCAGTCTTTCCTGGTTCAAGCAGAAAATCTAAGATATCCCGCGGTGGCTTGAGTGCAGATGAACCTTCGTCTGTTTCCGTCTGCTTTGGTTGAACCAGTTCGGCAGTACGTTCTTCAGTACCCGCTGTAACCTTCGAGACGATTTTAGCCTTGTTGGATGCATCTTCAGACGACATCTTTATGTTGAAAAATGGAAATGATCATTCCTTCCAGATTTTTGGTCTATTTATAGGCAGAGATTCTTAAAACAACGAAATGACACATTCATCCAACGGTTCGCCCGTTCATTTCATCCATTCGACGGTTCATCCGTTCATTCCATCAATCTGATGGTTCGTCTGTTCATCATATCATTCGACGGATCACCCGTTCATCACATCAATTCGACGGTTCACCCGTTCATTCAATCAATCTGACGATTCGTTCGTTCATTCCATCATTCGACGGTTCACCCATTTATTCAAATCATTTGACGGTGTCCCTGTTCATTCCATCCATCCGACGGTTCACCCGTTCATTCCACTCATTTGACGGTTCATCCGTTCATCCTGACGATTCACTTCATTCATATATTTTGACGATTCATTTCGTTCGTTTATCCACATCAGCAACTTATCATTTTCGATTAAGTTGTCTATTGAAATAATAATATTCAACAAATTATATTCTGCCATGTCCATATTACCACTGAGCAGATATAATAAATATAATTATTTTCTAAATCGAAAAATATATCATGTCCTGTACCTCTGAATATATTTTCTATTACTATTATTTATATATGAATAAGATATGCAATAAATAATAGAACCCCAAAAAGTTATCTTTTATTGATCAAAATTCAAAACATTACAAATATTCATATTACAAAACAAGAAGATACAAGATATTTTTCTACTAAGCCGGAGGTGTCATCAAATTGGCAATCTGTTGCTTCAGAATTTGCAGACGCGCTTCATGTTGAGACTTGAAGTGATTTTATTGAATGGAGTAACAACATATATATAGGAGAGGCTAGCCTCCTCTCCTATCATTCTAGCCAATGTGGGACTAAAGCCCAATAACACTATATATATATATCAACACTCCCCCTCAAGATGGGCGAAAGATATTCACTAAGCCCATCTTGTCACATCCTCTCATCATGTTGATAGAACTAAGCCCCTTTGTCAGTCCGTCTGCTACCTGATCTTTGGTTGGAACATAGCCCAGCTCTAGTTCTCCTTTATCCAGTTTCTCTTTGATGAAGAATCTGTCAATCTCAATATGTTTGGTCCTGTCATGCTGCACTGGATTGTTGGCAATATTAATAGCTGACTGGTTGTCACACCATAGCTTCATCTTTGTTCCCTGGTCCAGCTTTAGCTCCGTCAGCATATTCTTCAACCACAATAGTTCTGTGACTCCCAAGGCCATCGCTCTATACTCTGCTTCAGCTGTTGATCTGGCCACTACTGACTGCTTCTTACTCCTCCAAGAGACCAAGTTGCCTCCTACAAATATGCAGTATCCCGATGTGGATCTCCTGTCGTCAGCACAGCTAGCCCAGTCAGAATCACAATAGCCCTCAATGCCTACATGATTATTTCTTCTAAAGATCAGTCCTTTCCCGGGGGCTCCCTTCAAGTACCTCAGAATCTGGTACACTGCGTCCATGTGACCCTTCCGGGGGTCATGCATGTAGCGGCTTACTACACTTACCGCAAAGCTGATATCAGGTCGAGTGTGGCTTAAGTAGATTAACTTGCCCACCAATCTCTGATATCTATCCCGGTCAACTGGTTCTCCAGCTTCAGCATCCAGTTTAAACTTCTGGTCTATCGGTGTCGTAGCTGGTTTACATCCCATCATCCCTGTTTCCGTAAGCAGGTCCAGTGCGTACTTCCTTTGAGAAAGAACGATTCCCTCATTATCTCGAGCAATCTCAATCCCAAGGAAGTATCGAAGGGGGCCAAGATCTTTCACGTCGAACTCCTTGCCAAGTTTTACTTTGAGTTGGGCGATCTCCTGCTCATCATTGCCTGTGATAATCATATCATCTACATATACTGCAAGCATGGTGATATGGCCTCCACTCCGTCTGAAGAAGACAGTGTGATCAGCATTGATCTGCTGATATCCCATCCCTATCATTGCTCTCCTGAACCTGTCAAACCATGCCCGAGGAGACTGCTTCAGTCCATAGAGAGACTTCTTCAGTCTGCAGACCTTGCCTTCTGTCTGTTTTGTGCCGAATCCTGGTGGTATCTCCATGTACACCTCCTCTACTAGATCTCCATGAAGAAATGCATTCTTCACATCCAGTTGGTGTAGCTTCCACCCTCCATTGGCTGCCAGGGAGATCAAGGTCCTGACAGTGCTCATCTTCGCCACTGGTGCAAAGGTCTCGTCATAGTCGATGCCGTACGTCTGACTGTATCCTTTTGCCACCAGTCGAGCTTTATAGCGCTCAACCTGTCCATCTGGGTTCTGTTTCACAGTAAAAACCCATTTACATCCAACTGCTCTTTTCCCTTCTGGCAGTCTCACCAGCTCCCAAGTGTGGTTCTTCTCAAGAGCTCCCAACTCCTCGTGCATTGCCGCTTTCCACTTTGGATCGTTCTTGGCAACCTGCCAATTGTTAGGTACAGTAATACTATCCAAAGATGCTATAAATGCTCCATGAGAAGAAGATATATGATCATAAGAAACAAACTTAGCAAGATCCCAACCATATCTGTCCGGAGGATTTCCCGCATTGCTGCGAGTAGTCCTTCGTGTAGGTAGTGGTATGGGAGGAACGATATCACCTGAGGAGGGTGGTGGTGTAGATGAGGAGGATGGTGGTGTAGATGAGGAGGATGGTGGTATAGGTGTCTCAGGAGTTGGGACAGGCGCAGGCAAGGGACTTGGCAATGACACTGTAGGTACTGGTCCTGTAGTCTATTTGTTGTTTCTCCTGTTGTAGGTCAGTAACTCCCCCTGAGCCGTAGGTGTAACACTTCTCGTCTCCTCCCTCTATTCCGCTTCACCTTCATGTTCCTCCTCAACCGTGTCTCTATGCCAAACTTCTAAATCGGTTACCACCAGGTTCTCCAAGTTCTCTATCTCCCCCTCTCGCCTTATACTTGTAGTATGAGGCGTGTTATACGAAGTTCCATCCTGGCGGTAATATGGCTCATGCTCCCGGAAGTGGACGTCCATACTAACAAATTTCTTCTTCTCTACTGGACTCCAGCATACATACCCCTTCTGAGTTGCTGAGTAGCCCACGAAGATGCACTTGACTGCTCTAGGGTCAAGTTTTCCAACGAATGGTCTGTTGTCCTTCACAAAACACACACATCCAAACACCTTTAGTGGAAGTATTCCACTATTATTACCTTGTAATACTTCACATGGAGACTTCCATCCCAGGACTTTTGAAGGCATCCTGTTTATAAGTTGAGCTGCTGTCAACACCGCATATCCCTATAGGTGTTGTGGGACATTCATGTCGATCATCATACTTCTTGCGGTCTCCAGAAGATGTCGGTTCTTCCTTTCTGCTACTCCATTTTGTGCTGGTGTATATGCACAAGAGGTCTGATGTTGTATTCCATGTGCTGACAAGTACTCTGCAAGTGTCCTATTGGTATACTCCGTCCCATTGTCAGATCTCAGTATCTTCACCACTGCATTATACTGAGTCTGGACATATTTATGAAAGTACCGAAAACAAGCAAATACATCACTTTTGTTCTTCATCAAATACAGCCAGGTGACACGAGATGCACAATCGATAAACGAAACAAAATACTTATACCCATTCATAGTGTTAGTAGCACATGGGCCCCAAACATCAGAATGAACTACCTCAAAGACTGAAGAACTCTTATGACCATTTCCAACATATGAACTCCTAGTAAGTTTTCCTAACTCACATGCATCACATACTAATTTCCTTTTATTTGATTTTGCATACATATCTGGATACAACTTATTTAGAGTATCAAAGGAAGAATGCCCCATCCTCCTATGATGAAGTATCAAAGTGTCTTCAGTCTTCTGCTGCAGCTCCTCCATTCCAGCCTTCTCTGCCATAGACACCAATGCTGAGTCCAGTCCGTCTTGATCTAGGTACCACAGTCCATCATGCCAAGTGCCAGTCCCAAGTCTTCGTCCCGTCCCTTTCTCCTGGAAGATCACCTTAGGAATATCAAAAGAAACAATGCATTTTAGTTGGAGAATTATAGAACTAATAGACAAGAGACTGACTGGGAAGGATGGAGCATGCAAAACATTGGATAACCTTACTGAACCCGTACAATTAACAGTACCCTTACCGACCACTGGTTGGAAAGTACCATCCGCAGTCTGAATGGTGTCTGTCGATGCTAGGTGAGTGTACGAGGAAAGTACCATCCTTTTGCCACCAGTCGAGCTTTATAGCTCGAATGATAGGAGAGGAGGCTAGCCTCTCCTATATATATGTTGTTACTCCATTCAATAAAATCACTTCAAGTCTCAACATATATATAGGAGAGGCTAGCCTCCTCTCCTATCATTCTAGCCAATGTGGGACTAAAGCCCAATAACACTATATATATATATCAACACTTCACGAGATTCTATCACTCTCTTCCTGGCTTCTTCCATCCCAGATTTTGTATTGAAGGTTGGCAGAGTTACCATTCGGCGAGTGATTTCAGCATTATGAGCCGCAGCATATTCATCCCTTTCTTGAGTTAGAACATCAAGCTGTTGAATTGCAGTTTGATGTTGGATAACCTCATCTTCCAGTTCTTCCTAAAGATGGGCAATCTCTGCTTTCAATTCAGCAATTCTCTTTTTTTTTTCTTTCAGCAACAGAGGTCACTGTTTCCACCTTGGAATTGTACTCAGCAGACTTGGCGGTAAAAGTATCCAAGAGAATTTGGAAGTTAACTTTCTCCACCGCAGCCTCTTGAGACATTCGTTTAAACTCGGCTTGCACTAAAAGTTCTACCTCTCCTTTGTTTAGCTCTTTGTAGCTATTTATTGAGGTCTCCATCTCATTTAATATGTGATCAAGAAAAGTGGCCTGAGCATCGTCTCCTTGATCGCGGATGGCATTTACCAAGTAAGATGTTGGACCTCTAACCGTGGAGAAATCGGCCTCTTCCTTCTCCATCACTCTATTTATTAAAGGCCCCAATGAATCAAAGAAGAACTTGGTAAATGATTTAATAACAAACTGATTGGTAGCCAAAGCACCAGGAGTAGCAGCTACTCCTGTTGACGATGAAGCGGAAGGATGTTCACTCTCTTGTACTTGGACGGAGGGCTCTTTGAATAAGGGAACTAGAGTGGAGCTGGTTGTTCCTCCCTGTTATTCCTCTGCAAAATTAAAATTTTGTTATTTTGACTATCATTTGCTACTATCAAAGAAGATCAAAAAGTGAAAGCAATCTTACCGTGAATTAGTCCAGTATCAGGCCTGTCATCTGTTGGAACAGATTCCAGCCTAGCAGAAGTAGCCTCAGACATTACTGCCTGGCTACTGCCTGCTTTAGAGCCACATGATAAGTGACGACTGCTGCTAGCTATCGTCGTCGCAAGTACTACATCCATGCACACTGGAGGAGCTGGAGAAGATTCGAGTTCTGAATCGATAAAAATAAAGATGTCAGCTATCAATTTATTAAAAGAAGATTGCTAATTTTATTCTATACCTTGAGGATCAACAGCAGGAGTTTCCTCCAGGTCCACTTCTTCGTCTGCTATCTTTTCCGGAGATACTTGCACCTCAACATCCTTTTCAGGATCCAAGGTGTCATCAGCAGCTTCTGGAGATACATGCACTTCATCATCCCCTTCAGGATTCTGTGTATCATCAATATTTTCTGATGATGTGCTCTTCTCGCTTTCATGTTCTCCAGGTATTTCCCTGCTGGCAGTTGTAGCAGCCTGATCAATATAATCTTACAGACCGAAGTCGCAATCATTTAGTGCATCAATCATTAGACAATCTTCCTCCTCGCGGGCTATTCCCGGTGTAACAGGAAGATGAGTAGTCTCCACTGCCGTTGATGGAGAATATCGTAATGCTTGCTCTTCTCTGGGCTCTGCAGCCTCTTCTCTCTGCTCTTCTCTGGGCTCTGCAGCCTCCTATCTCTGCTCTGGACTAAGCTCAGAGGCGGGAGTAGGAGATGACATAGTAATTCCCGCTGCAGCATTCACTACCACCGAAGACAAGACTTGCCTTGGAGGAGAAACTGTTATCTTTCTTCTTTTGTGGGCTAGTTTCTTTCTGTGCAGAGGCCTCTCAGGACTCTCTACATTTACTATCTCGACCTGTTTCTGAATAGTGGTCGGCGTAGCTGCTTCTTCTCGGGTTGACTCAGCCAATTGTCGGGATTGTGATCTAGTAGTGACCTTCTCTGATGATGGTTCCAAGATCAACTTCTTCTTCGCAACTGGAGAAGAAGGTTCTTCTCTCCTTCTCCTTGCCCGGAGACTTAACCACTTTCAGAGAAATTCTCAATGGTTGGTTGACTTCCTCAGGGAAGTTTGCTTCCATGGAGGCTTCCAATGGATCATCCACTGGTTCATGTTCTTCATCATTATTTGGAGCTAGTATATCAGTCGCTCCTTTCTTCAGACGTATTGATGTTGCAAAACTATCAACAAGGCTATAGTTTTCAGCAAAAGTATTTACATCTGTATAAAACAACGAATATGTATAAAACATTCTGGGACCAGCATTAGTTTTGTTTGGCATCGAGAACACTGTCTTTGTATCTCGAGCATTGTAGTAAGCCCACGCTCTGGCACCGTCAATCAGGTACCCCTTTCCTTGTAAGCAAGTTATTGCGTTGCCCACATGGAATTGGTCATAACCAAATTGACGAACGAAGCGACTCGGCAAATATGGTTCAAGATAAAATTCTTTTTCGAATCTGTACACCAAATACGATGGTCTGATCGTCTTCAGCCAGTCAAAAGCTGCTCGACCTATTGGTTGTCTTCCAAGGTCAATCATATTGTGTGCCATAAATTCATAACCAGTTGGAGGGGCAGAGTATAAAAAAATTTCATCCTTTGCCAAGGTTCAGAGTACGTCTGCAGTTCCTCAGACTAGTGTAAATCCACTTGCTCTGGGAGAATCTGCGCAGAAAGCTGCCACTAACTGCTCCATGGCGGGATTCATCAAAGATGGATGATGCAGAAGTAACCATCCGAATAGATAAGTGTAAGGCAACTCCAATCTAGGGAAGTTCCCCTTCTCACCTTTCCACTTGATCATGGAGTCGACATACAGACGAAGACCCGCATTTATTCTACAAGTCATCGCTGATAGTAAATCCATCCGGTAGCCGAAAACTAACCGGACGGCAGCAAAAAGTACGCCACGGTGGAAGCAGTACACGACACTTGCTCCAGGCACGACGAATCGATGTAGCCAGTATGTCAAAAATCCTGCCAGCTGGACTTCTTTAGACATGGACCTGTAGCCCATTCTTATAAAGCTCTCAACAAAGTCTCCAGCCTTGAGAGGAGGATATTGGTGTTCATCATCAACTCTGATATCTATTTTATTATTTTCCTCCATTAGCTTTATCACTTCACTGTTGCTGAGGGGTTGGAAGAAATCTGGATTGCATGAGTCATAATCTTTGGTCTTTTTCTCAATAATATGGTTAAGAAAAAGATAAGTCAACCATTTTTATGAATAGCATGTGCCGGAAGAGCCGCTTTTGTAGTATAAAGATCATATGTTGTAATGGCATAGTAGCTCATCGAAGACTGCCACCATCTTTGAATTCTCTCGACGTAGTCTATCTAACTCGTCGTTGGTCGGAACGTACTCCTCATAAGGGGAGTCTCCCATTGGTAAGCATGAGATGTACTTCATCTCATGGAGGGCCAATCCCATCTCCCCGCAGGGCGTCATGAACGTCCTTGTCCTGTAGTTATACCTCTCTGCCAAAGCCAAAAACAGATGAGGATTTGGGAAGAATCCATAAACAGTAGCGTGTACCGCATTATACAACTCGATCTCTTTGAGTTTGTCTTCAAACTGGACTAATATCCAGTTAGCTATACAGCTCCATCTCTTGATATCTGGGTTTACTAGACCGGTCAGCCGGATATCCTAATCCGGATATCTGTCTTCAGCCTTTTCATACTCATTTGCAAAGATTGGAGTCCTTACAGGCAGCAATAAAGAAGAGTTCTCAGGAGGGATGCACCCTGGCTTCAATCCTCTGAGTAAAGTACTGTGTCGTTCAAATGAGCTATAGAATATGTCCCTATTGTTCGGGCCTTTCTTGACACAGATCTTTCCTGTCCGTGCATGTTGAAGGGGAGTAATATCCCATTCCATCCTCCTGGGATGGCTTGTATGAGCATATCGTGCTAGAGGAAGGCATCTAGCAATGTCTGGTAACAAGATCAGTTTCTCTTTCTTTTGGAAAGTTCTCTACTCAACACGGGGTCTTGGTTGAGAACTTTTATCAATGGCTTCGCCAAATAGGAACATAGATTTTCTGTGGGTGATGGCATCAGCAGTCTGCAAGGGCTGCCCATTCATTAGACTTAACAAAGTCTCATTGTCCTGTGCTATCAAGATAGCTTGGCGAGAGGATGGAAGGGCATATTGTGGGAAAAGCACATAGGACAAGTCCTCTTTAAATTTTGATTCTGCAAGAGTCCCTACGAAGGTTTCATACTCAGGATCCTCTCTGGTATCAACTACATCAAAAACAGAATTCGTACAAGTCAAATCAAAGATTCTGACATCAAATTGTGCAAACATCAGACTGCGCAAGCATTAGATTACGCAAGAATCAGATTGCGCAACAAATAGTTTCTATGCGCAAACCATCAAATTGTGCTGACAAAGCTTGCATAAGACAACAGTTTGCGCTGACAATCTTGCGCAAATCAGCCGATTGTGCTGACTTTTGCCAGCACAATTCAATCGATTGCGCGAGAAGATACACTTCATAAAAATGAAAAATATTGGGTTCGTGCAACCTAAACCATAAAATGGGTGGTGCAGTATGATCACATCTCTAAAAAGAGATAGATTTTAAGATTCAGTAAAGTCAAAAAATCCTAAAAAGGGTTTTCGATCGGGTTATCTACCTCGCAAAGCAGGGTGCGTATCTTCGCGTCGGGAAGGGCGCGGCGCAACCCGAGCCGAAGACTCGGCGGGGGCCTTGCCCTTGTCGGCGGCAGAGGAGCGCTTGGGAGCCATGAAGTCGACGGGGAAGAAAAAATGAAGTCGGAGTAGGCTCGAGGATTTCTTTCTCTCAAATACAATAAAAACAAGTAAAGAATAATATGAAGGACGAAGGGAACTATTTATAGTTTTTCAAGAACAACGGCCACCTCAGATTGCGCCGACTAAATAGGAGTAATCCCTCCGATTGCGCAGACAGCATCATCACGTGCGCAACTTGATTGAAAATTCAAAATTCAAAGTATTTCAAAACTTTGAATAAATTCAACTTTTGAAAACTTTGAAGGGAGTCTTGTAGGTCCTAAAAAATCAAGTTGCACCCATCAACAAAGTCATAAAAATCAAGAAATACATCCTTCAATTGAACTGCGCAGAAGACAGATTGCGCATCACATCGTTTGCGCAGACTGGACTGGGCACACTTTCAAGTGCACACGCTAACGTGGCCATGTTATCATTACCTGACACAATCAAATCTTCTGACAACTGAGAGCACAAAGAACGAGGAGACTGTTCGTTTATTACGCCGTACAGCGCTCGAGGACAGCGGTACATGCAGCACAATCTGCCAGACTGTCTGCTGCATAATACAGTCCAGCGCAATCTGAAGTCAGCACAATTCATGTGGCGCACTTCATCATGACAACTGACAAATGTACACGTGGCATTCATGCCATCAATTGCTCATTATGTGGCAACCGTCTGTACACGATCATGCGCATTTCAATCAAATGATGCCATGTGTCCAAGACAGTTGGCTCACGATCAAACAACTGCCTGCGCAGTCTGATGCTGCACAATCCAGTGCCTGCACAATCCAACTTGCGCCATTCAGAATAACTAAAAGTTAGTTATTTTCAGAACTCTATAAATAGAGTTTCAAGTCTTCATTCAAGGGGATCAGATATAAAAGTTCAGAAATATCAGAGAGTTCAGGAGTTCTTGCCCAAGTGCTGCTGCATTCTTCCGAGGCTATCGCCTTCAACTCAGAGGCTATCGTCTTCAAAGTTCACATCGTCCAAGGGATAAAGCAATCATTTTCTAGATTGGATTCCTACAGTTGTACTTTCCCAGAATTCTTGTAATCTTTTTACAAAGTTTGTGAAATAAAGATCATACTTTTATTTTTGCAAACAACAACATCTTCAGGATTCTCTTCCATTAGAGACATTACCATCGAAGGAATGCGCTCATCAGAAGAGCTTGCCATCTCCTTCGGTTTACTGACGCCCGGTTTCGAAACACGGCTTTTCTTCTTCGACGATCCCTACAAGAATAAAAGCACAGGTCACCAAAATGACAAGATAAGCCAGATTATGGAGGACTCTTTATCCTCGGCCTTTTTGGTACAGATGAACCGGCTTTCGCGTCAGCCCATCTTTTCCCAACGGAGGGATCTCTCACTGATGCTACAGCAGCAGCCCGATATCCCGCCAATTCTGGTAGACGATATGACCGAGCCGCTACCAACATATTCGTCGTAGCCTCTAGCTGAGTTCCAATGATGAAACTGGTCTCCCTATCATAATCAGAAGACACAGTATTCATGGTACAATAAAGCTTAACGACTGAATACAGGATCTGTGGCCGAGGGTTACGAACTGGCGCAGTAAAATGAACACCAGTGCACCCGACATTGTAATATTGGCAGCCCCGGGCTCCGTCTAGTAAACTTCTGGCAAACCCCAGACTGTTACTGGAATTTCGTAACATTAGCTGGGTGTAGCCAAACTGGCAAGCAAACCGGCTTGGCAGATATGGCTCCAGATAACACCTATTTTAGTTGCGGTAGACCAAGTGAGAAGGCCAAATACTTTGCAACCAACGAAAACCCTAGTTCGGCAGAGTAATCGCATCTTCACCAGAGTCGTCCAAATCTTGGTCAGCCTCGAAATCTTTGAAGATGGGGCCGACCTTGACAATCTTCCACCCCTGAAGATAGGACAAAACTCTTCTGCAAACGGGGACGCCAGTGTGCAACCACTTCCTCTTGTAGAAACGGCGGATAAAGGCGTCACCTTCAACGTGGTCCTCCTCCGGGCCTGGACTCATCACGTTCGGATGATGTAGAATCAACCATCCCATCAGATAATGGAATGGTAGCTCGGCCCGAGGAAAATTATCGTTTCTACCTCTCCCAAGGATCACATCCTCAGCAAAGGTCCTCAAGCTCCGCAACAGGTTACACACCATCGCAGGGAGGAGAGCCAAAGGGCGACCAAAAGCCAATTTCACTGCTGGCAAAATGAGGTCCCGGTGTACCCTCTCCACAGAACCAGATCCGCCCACGAACACACAATCCCGGAGCCATATCATCAAGTACGCAGTCAATACTGCCTTAGATGACATCCGGTGCACACAATACCAGAAGCAACTATATGCGTTCTCGCCACTCTCATTTGAACGAGGGACCCTCTCGTCCAACTGGCTCATTTTAGAAGTCACTTCCGCTGGTTTCAGCCCTTGCGGAGTCATAAACCGGACCTTCGAGGAATCTGCCAAATCCTGCTTGAAGACGTAATCTCTCCAAGCAGTCACATGAGGCTGAGACTTGCCCTTACCCCTCCGTTGCATCAGATAATGATGGCTCGCCACCTCTTTGAAAACAGCCATCATCTCCGGGTCCTTCTTCTCCAAGACAAGGATCTCTTCGTTTGACGAAAAGTATTCCTCGTATGGTTCCGAGCCCCAGGGAAGCTTGGATATCTCGTAAATTTCATGGAGAGCCAATCCCAACTCCCCCACTGGAGTAAAGAAAGTGCTAGTTCGGGTATTGAACATTTCCAAGAGCGCAAGGAACATATGCTTATTGAGATCCATGCCAGCCTGTGTGGCACGGATAGCGGCCGTCAGCCCAATCTCTTTAAGCTCAGCCTTGAACTTCGACAACACCTAAAGGGTCAACTTGTCCCACTTCGGCATGTGGTGACACCAACCTTCAACCCTAAAGCTACCTTTCAGATACATGACCCTCGATGTTAGCATCCGATTTGCAAAGGTCGAAGCACTGAAGACAAAGGTGTCATTAGGGACCTCACTATAAAGTCTCCCAAGACGCAAAGTTTGGCAACTAAATGAGGGACCGGCTCGCGAAGCGGCCAAGATATCCCTTTGATTCGAAGTAGCATCAATCGTAAGAGTACCTCCCAATGTCCCTCCTTGAGAATGAGTAAGTTCCCAGGAAATCCTTCTCTTGGAAGCTAAACGGTAGAAGGCCGTCAGCGGCAACTGGCGTTCAAGTTGTCGTATGTACAGGACCATGCCTTTTGCAGAGAAGAACCAGTCTTCTTTGATTTTCAGTATCTTCGCCTCGGAGGAGATCAGTCGGTCACCGAACAAAAAGACAGGTTTTAAGAAAGTCACATCCTCGGAATCAGCAGATTTTAGTTTACCACTCTCTATCATACTCTGGAGGAAAATCGACAACTGATTCTGGATCTGCAGCATTCTCTCAGGAGGTTGATTCTGTAGGATAGCATCCTTCGTAGGGTTGATAACCTCCTCGTCAAAATCAACTCCCATTTGACAAAGAGAAGCATCCAGAAGGACTTTATTCAGCAAAGGGATTGTCATCAACACAGACACAACAAAAACAAAAGTCAGGCAAAAAGCTTTAAGAAAACAAAGTGTGTCAAGCAACCTGGCGCATCATCAGGGTATAAACCCATGCGCGTCAGCAGTGAAGCTTCGACGCATCATTAGGATGTAAACCCATGCACGTCAGCAGTGAAGCTTCGGCGCATCATCAGGGTATAAACCCATGTGCGTCAGCTGTGAAGCCTCGGTGCATAATAAGGGCCTAAACCCATGCACATCGGCAGGATAAAACCTCGGCGCATCATCAGGACAGAAGTCCATGCGCGTCGGCAGCAGAGAGTTAGGGCACACCAACTCAGCCGTATGATTCAAATCTCGTCTGAACAAAAAATAGTAGAAAAGATGACACCCACCCGTCACCGCAGGACGAACGTCGGCCGGAGTCACAATGGCGATAGGAGCATCTTCTTCGGCGAACTCCGCAGGCTCCTTTCCTAGCAGTCTTGGGAGCCATTCCTTGAAGGAAGAAAGTTAGGGTTTTTCGAAGAAGAACTCTAAAGCACAAAAGCAAGAAGAAGAAGAACTCTCTCTCTCCACCTCACGCCTATTTATAGGCTCAGTCGTACGCGTGAACCGATGAGGTGTGACCTCAACCGTCGCCTCGGGTTCTGCGAGGAGATAACTGTAAATAAATCTAAAAAGATCATCATTAATCTTTTTGGTTATCGAGGCGTTATCATTTGCATTAACTGAGAGGAGCGTGCGCCCCATCACTGATGCACGGAGTATCTATGCGCCCGAACAGTCATGCGCCCCAACCACTAGGCTCCTTATTCAAAGTATTCCAAAACTTTGACAAAAAAGTTTTGAAAACTTTGAAGGGATTCTTGTAGAAGCATGAAATTTTACGATCAGAAATCCTATGCGCCAAACACTACATGCGCCAGGGAGCTCAGACAAAGTACTTGACACAGCAAAACAAAAGTATGGACATTGAATGAGGATTTTTATTTACATATAAAAGTCTATTACATGTCTAGAAAAGGCTGTACAAAGGAGAACTTCTACAAAAAGAAAAGACCCTAAATCTACAGCCAGGCGCAGCGATCATCATGCGCTCTTGAACAGGCATAGCAGCCACCATGTGCTCTCAGTCAGGCGCATCCCACCACACGCTCTCAGTCAGGCGCATCCCACCATCCGCCCTCAGCAGGGCGCATCCTTTCAACAGCTCAGTTATGTGCATCCTCAGTTATGTGCATCCCTTCAACAACTCAGTTATGTGCCACCCTTCCAGCCAGGCTCACCCGGAGTCCAATGCTTCGACTAATGAAGCATTTATTGAGCAGAACGAGGGTGGCAATTAACCCTCTCGCTGGAGGAAGATCTCTTCAAACCAAGGAAGAGAAGAGCACCGTAAATCAACCTACGGCTAAAGGAGCAGCTTTCAACCCAACCAGAATGGACAACACCCACTCTATCGGGAGGAGAAGCTCTCCCAAAGGCCAAGGAAGATAATCGCAGCACCGCCATTTCGATCTGCGGCTCTTCCAGCATAACGGAGATGAGGCTCGAGCATCCCGATCTTTGGATGCAACAGGCACCTTCCGCCTGCCTCAGAAGCCCTCGACTCTGACTTTTGGATGTAACAGTCACCTTCAAGTGCACTAATGAAGACATTGCATCGCATTTTTACCTTCGAGAGCATCTCAAACAGAGTGTGATCGAGCAAACAAATTTACTTCGGGAGGACATGAGAGAACGAGAAATAAACTCTCTCCATGCCACTATTTATAGGCCGGGCAAATAAAACCCATGCGCCAAGTGGATGGCTCTCTGAATCCTGTGCAACGAATTTGTATTAAATGGATGAACCAGATGCTTCAAATTCAGCCAAGTCAAAAATGGCTATTTAAAGCACTCGAAGAACGTAACAGTCGCACCATTAAAGACGTGTCAAACGGAGCGGATGCACCGGTCAGGCCGCGTATCACACAGACGCGCCTCTCAACACCAAGCACCTCACAAAGCATATGCCCCCATGTGGCCTCATGCGCCTAGTAGAACGTCGATCGATGCGCCCACTCAACAGTCCATCAAATGTCAAAAACATTAAATGTTGAGGTCTGACAGAGTTGGCAGCACGTCTCTCGAAGACTGAATAGTTGACAGCTTTTTTAAAAAATGAAGCGTCGCCAACGTCAGCATCATCATTACTCTTCTCCGACGGTTACAGCCACGTGGCCGCCCAACCACTCGCACGCGCCTCCGCAGCCATGCGCCCAAAGCTCTGTTTGTGCCTCAAGCCATGTGCATCAAACTTTTCTCTGATCCCTAAAGACAGAAGTAAAGTCACTACTGAAGCTCTGCATGCGCCTCAAAAGCCATGCACCTCAGACTTTTCTCTGATCCCTAAAGACAGAAGTAAAGTCACTACTGAAGCTTCGCATGCACCTCAAAAGCTGTGCGCCCTGAATGGTTCGTAAATCCTAAAAGTTATGAGCCAAAGTCTCCCCATGCACCCAATTCCAGGCGCATCCTACCAGATCATTCTCCACCTAATCCGAGATCTCCGAGCCATGGACCGATGACACGTGTCCTTTGACTCGATTCACCCAAGATCTCAGCAACAGAAAGATCCTCTTCTCTGCTACGTGCCGGTCCACAACAGTAGCATAAAGAATTCAACCCCTCAATCAGGATGCATCGTCCATGTGCCAACATCAGCAATCACCACGTAGCGTCCCCGCGTCAAGGCACATCCTACATATGCGCGCATGAGGAGCCAGCCAGCAAAGCTATAAATAGGGGGATCATTTCCTTCTTTGACACACACAGACGGACGAACATATACAGACAAAGACGTCACACAACCACAGAGGCAGATACAGAAACTCAACGTCTTCTTCCTCTCTACCAGCTCCAGCACCCAGAGCAACCCAGACCTTCAGGGAACTGATAACCGTCTTCAGATCGTCAACGGAGTCAACGCATTACCACTCACTCCATCGGCACAAGGGACCCAGATAAACAAAAGTGTACTCCTAGGACTACATCTAAGTGCTACATTGTAATACTGTTCTATTTGTATTAAAATTTACAATCAAAAGATTTTAATGGCAAACATATTTTAATGGCATATATATATATATATATATATATATATATATATATATATATATATATATATATATATATATTTGTGTATGTGTGTGTGTGTGTGTGTAGGTGTATATACACTCCCAGCCCAGTTAAACCCCCGGGCCAAGCCCAGCCCGGCCTGCCAGCAATAAGACCCCCCAACTAAACCAAAGCCAAGGCCCATGCCAAGCAATCCAAGCCCAACGGCCAGAGCAGCCCAAGCAACTTCCTCCCACAATCCCCACAGCCGAGCCTTTAAACCCCCACAGCCGAGCGCAATATTGATGGGAGTATCGATCGTAATCGAGGGATAAGGAAGAGCAAACCCTAACCTAACTCGTACCCACGACCAATGGCGACCCCCCATCCTCACGCGTGCAGCGCCGCAGGTGGCCGTCGGCCAACCACGCACGGTGGCGAGGCCGACAGCAGACGCCGCAACTAGCAGTTTCGTACAGCAGACCACCCACCTATCGGGTACGAAATCTTTCTCCATAGTCCTCTATATTTCGATCAGTTTCGTCCGCTGCGTAGACAACCTATACCTCCCTAGGTTCTGTCAGGTAGTTTGGATTTAGATGGCTTAGAGATTAAGAAAAATTGAACTGAAGTTCGAGAAAAATATAGGTTTTTCAAAATATTTTAGGAACAGAACAACTGTCCAAGTACCCATGTTTGAAGATCATTCTTCATCAGCCTATTGGTAATTTAATATTTCTATTTGAACACAATTATAGACAATATATAGGGCTCCATGACACAATTCGTAGAAATCGATTTCATCGACTACGCGCCGAGAAATCGAATTTCGAAGTTTAGCAAAAACCTGTTTTCAAAACATAGAAAATCATCCGATACGACGTGCGTCCCGCCAAACCGGGCGACGTGGTCGTGAACTGAAAGCATTGAAAGATGCGTAACGGCTTCGTGGTCGTGTGGGCTTTGACAGAATTTAAATTGGTCGCGTGTGCGCGACGAATTTGATGCGTATCCGTCAAAATTCACAGTATCGGCCTCTGTGCAACTTTCCCAATTACTTCGTGCACGTTCGTCAGATCGAGATAAAAACTTACGCCAACAGGACCGTATCATTTTTTTGGCCCTGTATGCCAAGTTTGGTCCAATTCTGAGACAGTCGAATCAGAATGCCGTTTTGCGGGCCCTACGGTCCGACTCAACGGGTAATTTTGTGCACGGCCCGCCGAAATCCAACTTTGGACATTAGGTTGGGTTCGTATTAGAAAACCGAACCTATTGACATATTGTTTGATGACTTTAGAGTCTATTGACTCTGGCACGCTTTTCGGTACAAAGCGGATCCAACGGCGGATACCATTTTTGTCTAAAATTACCGTTTTGCCCCTGTGTCCAGAATTGGACTTGAGGACAGGAAATCTTAGCTAATTTGACTATTTTGAGAATGTTGGCGATGTTTGTTTTAGCTTTCGGAGACATTTATGGATTGTGGACTTTATGGCGTACCGGTTGACGGTTCATTGTTGGCTTTTCGTGCTACCACCAGGCAAGTATATCTTGCCCGCTTGTACAGTATAATTTATATGCATGTTCATTATCTCGCTATTATTCTTTTTCTTACGTTCGTGATTGCTTTATTCGATGTCTAGTACACTCATCCTGTTATTGTTTTACTTTACATGTTTCTAGTTGTCTGCACATTCTTGTTCCTTTCTGTTATGATATTTCAATCTGTTACACTGTGTTAGTTCCATATGTATTCCTTGATAGAGTCGTCTAGTCCTACACCACGATTTTCTCGACTTGATCACAACTTGACATGACTTGAGTAGGACTTGACTTTGACATTCTATAGATTGTAAGTACTTACCTTGACTACGGTCTATAAGATTTTATACTAGAAATGGCTACCGTCTTGGTAGAGAGTCTTTGCCTTGACTGCGATTGAGACACTATAGATTGTGAGTACTTGCCTTGACTGCAGTCTATAGCTTTGACCTATTAGCCAGTTCTAGTATGGCATGCCAGTGTCTTAGGATCCTTGTGTTTAGATCTTGTGTCTTAGTTCATTTTGCCTCATTGGATATCCTTGATTGTCCCTCACTTCCTTGTATATTTGTATTGTTACATGTTGGCTTGTATATTATATATCTTGCTAGTCCTCTGAGGACCTGATGATCTCTTCAGGTTTAGCGACTGCATGGAGTTAGTTGGCAGAACGGGATGGTAGAGGATTGCGATGTATGATACAGGTATTTGTTTATGATATTTCTTTATTATCCTCTCGTGCTTTATATTCCATACCATGATATTCTCTGCTTATGTATAGACTCATATCATTCTTAGAGTCTAATCGGACAATATGCTAATGGGCTGCAGACCATGACCAATACTTGTTCATTCTTGTTTTACATTATTCTTGTGGATTGAGATATAGTTTAGATTAGACATGATACCCTGTTATGGACAGCGTATACGTACTCGAGTTAGGCTGGAGTCCGCCCGACACGTAGTTGGCTTGCTCACGAGCTCGCGTCCAAAAATTGGGTGCGGGTCGTGACAGTCGTGCACGTGATGCACATCTCAATATTGTCTTTCAATGTTCTACCATCACCATCCTACCGCGACCCGTGCACCTGATGCACGTCGCTTCAATTATTCAATGTTCTATTATTAATGTTCGACACACACTAAGACCTTTAATCGCCGAGCCACGCTCGCTAACTCAATCGCCACAATCGCATACAAGGGATATATTTTTATTAAGCGTGAAGGAGTAGAGAGAGAGAGTCAAGAACCCGTCCACCTTAAGCCGATACGCCTTGTTGTTTCGTCGAGCTGAAGCGGCTCGATTCTATAACTTGGTTGCTCGGCCAACTCTCCTGACTTAGCCATTTTGTTGGACTATTCGACTGATTTGGCCTACCGTGCCCACGTCTTAGTTTGATACAAGGCGACGATTTGGTTTGCGGACACTTTAAGGAATAAGACAAAATGTCTACCCTTTACAATCCAGCGTAAAAGTGTAGCCTGCACACCAGATCAACCGAACTCGACACTTTATTCAAACCAGACTTATGCTTTGCATCGATTTGTATCGATATTTCATCGGGACAACGCAACTTTTTGAGTCAACGACTCATCGTAATGCACCGTACGGAATGGGGCATTACAATGGCAATGCTATGGAGATTGTGGTCTTATAAGTTTATGCTTTACCATAATCTACCATTGTTGGAAACATTATAATTCTAGACATGCTGAAATTATTCGGCATGAATTTTTAATTTTGTAATGTTCATAAAGTTATTTTAATAACATGTAAATATTTTTTTTATTAGTCTGAGCTAATATGTATAAATGTATTACCGCCGTAACAGTTATCTGAACTTATAAGTGAAATTTCTGAATTTCACTACTAGCTATTGGATGTTTTTTCCTCGTAGAATTTTTTTCTTTAGCGATTAAACCAAATTTATTTTCCAGGACCAAGTGTACCTAATCATATCTCATGCATCATATAAAATGAAAATGCATGCGACGTAGAATTATATTTTTTCTCCTATGTAAAATTTTTTGCTATTAGCTTGAAGAATTTTGATAATTGTTTCATTTAGAGTAATATTACTATTTTTCTGAATGGTGGAGTCATTTTCATGGTTAGAAAAAAAAATTGTGGCCAAGATGCAACTCATGGTTTGAAGTGTATACTACTTGCTTATTGTATATTGAATATTATAGATGTATCATTTTTGAATTAAAAATATCGTGCCAATCCTTGGTATTTATTAGTATAAACTTCTTAAAGGGTATAAATATTGCCAACTATCTATATATTCTTCTAATTATTGTGCTATTACTTATGACATTGTGACAATTTAGTGTTTCAATTAACTTGTGCCATATGCATAAAGGCTGATAATGAGAAGATAAATGTGACAATTAAAGTGTGTGCATGGCTATAGTTATATTTGAATTTAATGTCTCTTATGAAATTAATTGGTATCTTATATTTATTTATTTTTTAAATTTTTGATTGACACTAACAATTAGTAATGATCTAAATGTTATAAATCAATATAGGAGTTATTTTTTGTTCTACCACCTGCTTTTTCAGTAGATACTATTTTTTTGTATTCAGAGACCCATATAGAAATAAAACATGTATATATACATACTTATATGAAATATTGGGAGCTATCCTTCTTATGTTCTCCCTCTTTTGTGAATGGTTAACTAATCATTCCCACATACTAATTGTCACGACCCGATCCCAAATTATTGGGTCGAACCGGATCATGCCCAGCCTGCACCGTTGTGAGACGGCGGCAGTAAGCTGTTCTATATGCAGGTATTCACAACAACATCTATATATTTTTCACAACTCAATATACGAAAATTTTAAAACTTTATTCAACATTTGAAAAGTACAATTGGAATGAAAGAACTGAAAAGAAAGTGCTGAATTCAAATTAACAAAATTCCAAAATAATAAAACTAGAAACTGAAAATAACTACCTAAGCGGTCGGCTCGTCGGCCTCAGGTCCTGCGTTCTCCAAGGGGGACTCCGACAACACCACAGGGGACAAAATCGGGTCATAATAGCTATTATACAATAGCTCTGCATCCTCAGTATCACCTAAAAATGTTGTCTCCAGTCAGGAGGGAGCAAGTACGAATATGTATCTCATATTTCAAGTAATAATAGAAAAGTACAAGCTAAACAGTTGAAACAATATTTTTCAGCATTTTAACAATTAAAAATAATGTGATTTGAATGTGTAATCGTCTATGACCGGCTTGGGTTATACAATAGCGTCCTAGCGACGTGATACGGCTTATCCCCGTGTGTAAGTGGGGTAAGCTCGCACAATATGCAATATGAGAGGTATTGGCCATAAACGTTACACTATTCCCCCAATCCCCACAACCAATATCAATCAATATCTGAACCCTATGAGAGGCTTCCGTGTAGCAATGTGGTTTAAACATGCAACTAGACAATTACTAAATAAAATACAAGAAAATATAACCGTAACTTGCCTCTGTTAATTGACTGGATCGGAAAAGTCGGTACCGAGGAGGATGTCAGGTTCGTCTTCGAGATCATACAGTTGAGAACCTTGGCTTAGAAACATAACGAAACCATTCTAGTTGTGCTAGTTACAATCTCTAGAAGTAGACCCTAGTCAGGTTTTAAGTTTATTAATTAATCTACCGAAAGTCGGCTAACGTCGCAATCTACGTTCGTTATTATTTTAATTAAATAAGTCGGTTATTGATTAATTGAAAAAATGGTAATTACCTGTTAATTTGGCAAAAATTTATATATATATATATATATATATATATATATATATATATATATATATATATATATATATATAACTACATTTTCTTTTAGTGATAAAATATGGACTTCGTTATCTTACCAATATTTTATTCAAGTTAATTTATCGTAAAAAACCTTATTAATTTTATACAAAATAATTAATACCTAAATTATAATTACGCATCTAATATGAAACCAACTCAGAAAAGAAAGTAAAAACCTAAACTACACAATACAGGGTCACAGCAAAAAAATAGAAAACTAGGCTTATGTCCTTTACAAATTTTACATAAATTAATTAATTCATCTAGGCAAGCTCTGAGTGCCGCGAACGGTCCAAACAGTAGGCCGAAGCCCTGCACCAAAAATACTAACAGCAGTACCAGTTCTAAAAATAATTATAATTATAAATATAGTTGTAAAAATGCGTCTCAGACTTGGTCCAAATGTCATATGGCTGGCTAGCGCCTCAACGTACAGGAACCCTGTAGCGTTTGCGCTTCGCCGAGGTTCATTCGACCGATACGGTCGTCGCCTAACGGGGATACGAAACTCCAAAATCCACTTCAAAACGACAAAATCACTTTTGTAATCCGTTTACAAAATATCGAATTTGAAAATAGAGTCAAATTTTAAAATACTTTATTTTTGAAAACTTTCCCACAAATTTGGACAGCATCTCCTCTGTAATTGGGACAACCCAATCCTGGGACGGTGCCAAAATTCAACATAAATAATATCCCAAACCATGGAAACAACCCAAACCATCCATAATAATATTCCACACAGAAATAATATCCAACCCGAAAACACATCATAATTATATATAGCCAAAACCACAGAATACTCCCGAAATAAATTCGAAAATCCCGAAATAAAGTTCGGAAAATCAGAATCCACAGAACCGAATTATTCTGAAATGGGATTCCGAAAAAATCTGAAACTACAATCGCCTAAACCGAATCCCGTAACGGGATCAGGGACGGTATCATCTTCGACACTAATGTAGGGACACGGGGACACAAGATATACCTTGGGTTGCTCGGCTAGTGCTCTCAGATGCAAAAATAGTGATAGAAATATCTATGCGGACAGCAGATCAGGATTGCTAGAACAGCGCACAAGAGCCGCAGAAGAGGCGGACAACGACAGCACTGTTGCGAAAATCGTGAAAAGAACGGATCGTCACACAGCCACGGCACGAGGGCGCTGGCCTGAGCGGGGAGTGCACAGGGGGTAAGCTGGGTCGGCGCCAAAGGGCATGGCGGCGGGAGGCCGGGATCAGTGGCGGGGGACGCCGCGGGAAAGGCACTGGGACGGGGCTCAACGCGAGGGCGCGCACGGGCGTTGGACCTGCGGGAAGTGGCGCCGAGGAGGTCGGGTCGGCGGTCTTGGGCGCCGGAGGAGGCGGCGTGGAGGGGCGCACGGCCGACGTGAGTTGGCCGGAGTTGGCCGAACGGGCTAGGGCACGGGGCGCCGAAGACTCGAGGGCAGTTCTGGAGGAGCTAGGGAAGGGTTTTAGTGAAAGGGAGAGTGAGTGGAAGGGGAGGGGGAGTTGGAAATGAGTGCTGGTGGTTATGGTGAGTAGTGGGTTTAATAAAAGGCGAGAAGAATGAGTAGAGTAGTGAAGAGGAGTTAGAGGAGAAAAAGTAGGGGTGCTGGCTTGGTCGTGGGAGACCAAGCCAGATTGGTTTTTTTTAATTAATAAAAGTCAGGATTTTAAAAGAATGAATAAAGATGGGTTCAGAACGGGATTGGGTTTTGGGAAACCGAGTTCGAACTCGGGGTCGGACTCCGGTCACGGGATCGGGATAGGGCACAAATCAAAAATCAATGATTAATTTTTTAAAAAAAATATTTTCCTAATCGACTATTAATAATAATAATAATACTAAAGCTAAGGTTACACTACAAATCCAATAATTAATAAATTCCAAAACTCTGGGTTTCACAATCTTCCCTCCTTAGAAAATTTCGTTCTCGAAATTAAAGGCAGGGTTAGGAGTTACCTCAAGTTTCAAATAGATACGGGTACTGCTCCCGTATCTTGTCTTCTCGCTCCCAGGTAGACTCGCCTGGGGAGTTGTGCCGCCGTATAACTCTGACTATCGGCGTCACAGCGTTTCTGGTTCTCTTTTCTACTCTGTCCAATATTGCCACTGGCTTCTCTGGCATTATGAGACTGGGTCCAATTTCTAGCTCCAAATTGTCCAAGATGTGGCTCGGGTCCGGGATGTAGCGTCTCAGCTGCGAAACGTGGAAGACGTTGTGGACGTCTTCGAGACTTTGGGGTAGAGCCACCCGATAAGTGTAAACTCCCGTTCTGAATTATGAGAACAATTTTTTTCTTTTCTCTAAATACCTGACCCAGGATAGTGAGTTTTATTTCAAATAAATTCTAGGGTTATATTTTGGAAATTGCTCATCCTAGTTAACAAAAGAATAAATGGGCCTTTTACGAATAACAGAATTCTCAAGGGCTTAAATGCAAAACTTAGCTCTTTTAAAAAATAACAGCTTTAGCCGTTTAAAGACCCCTTGGTTTGAAATTGGCACTGCACTCGATTTTGGTTATACCAAATCTTTTGGTAAAATCATATAGGAATTCAAACCAAATCTTTCCCTTATCATCTACTATATATATATAAGAGCAGCTGTTCCCTATTTTTTTGATCGGATTGGAAGAAAACCTAATCTTCCCTCTGCCGCCCCTGTGTTCCTTCAAGTCGGGACCAACTTTGAGCATTAGCGGACTAGGAGCTTTCGAACCTCCTTGAACAGGTATTTTCCTATCTCTGTAATAGATCATCCGAGTCACTAATGCAATCAAATAATTTCTGTAGCACAAGTGATCGTATTAATGGCTAGGAGCAATAGATGAACTGTGATTGAATGATAATGAGTACAGCAGGTTGTAAACCATAGGTATTATGGCAACCGAGAAATCCAATAAAGACCACACCATGTACCTTATATCAGTATATAGCAGTTGTAGTGGATCATACCCCTGTATCTATGGAACCAATGTGCATCATATACCCCATCAAAAATTGATACGGACGAGTGCCCATGGTAGAAGTAGGTTACTGACAATGGGTAGCATATGACCCTGTCCTAAGAGTCTACCCATGTGGGTCCTTGTGTATTAGTATTTTTATACTCATATACATGTACATGGGGTATATAGATGTGAAGTGAACCATCTGTGTTCATAAGTCTTAGTGTCAAGAGTCAGTTAGGATACCAGAGTATCCGAGTCAGTACCATTGTACCAGGGTATCGGTTGAGAGGGGAATAGAGGCTCGAGTTAGCCCCAATGTAATGTTCAGGATATGCCACACCAAGTATCAATCACCATCTGAAATAGTCTCAGACTGAACATGTATCAGTCATTAGGTCGATGTCTGCTATGAGATATCAGTTAACCCACCATGGCTATTGATTCCTTATATCCTAGTTAACTCAATCATGTTAGAATAATAATAAGGTGTATATAGGCAGACACGGATACCAAGTGTCAAAGTGGTACCAGAGGATTGAGTTGTGTCCTGCATAGCATGACTCCTGCCATAAGTCTGATACTGCAGCAGGAAACAGAGCAAATCATGTTCTTGGTATCAGGGGCATTTTTATTTCAGTTTAACACGAGGAGTTGAGAAACAAGTTAAGATTTTGGCTGTCTGCAAATCAGGTGGGGAGTTGTCAAAAATAAATATGGGAACATATCCTATTCTAGTAGAAGAAGCACAAGCAATTGACATTGATCGGGACATGCCACTCAGTGATCTTAAGGCTGAGATATCTAGTATGTTTAAGTGCAGAAATAGAAACTTCTCGATCAAATACTTCTTTCCAAATAACAAGCGAACTCCAATAACGGTATCCAGCAATGCTGAGTTTGTTTTACAGGATTCACATTTCAGCGATGATTCTAGGAAGAAGAGTTTTCATCAAATAAGTAATATACTTATAGGTTGAATTCGAGTTCTAACTGCAGCACTTAAAGGTTCAATCTGCAATTGCTTCTTAATCTTTTATTGATCCCTATTACTGATTATAGTGTGAATTTCAACGGATGTTCTGTTGTCGATTGAGATGAACAAGCCATGCTTTATGGAAGTGGCAAGTTGTTGATTCAGTATTATCATATGGTGCTTCTTTGATGAGTCATGGTTCAGCGGGCTCCTGATGGTTAACATAAATCCTTTCTATATTTTGTGGAGAAATTGTTAAAGGAAAAAGGAATATATCTTCAACCTCCAGGAGGGCCTCTTTGTATTATGGCATATATCTTTAGCCTTGGAGAGAATCTCTTTTATAGTCTTGCTTAGTATTGATGACATCCATCTGATTTGTGTCAGACAGGACAAGATACACTATAACAAGTGTCCCATTGTATTTTCTTATGTCTTATTTGTGTCCATGTGATGTAAAATAAGAATACGTAACCTAATTTCAATTTATTCTGTCATTTTGCGTTATTCCAGTAATCAATCTAGATGTGCTGCCTTTAGAAAACCTAACGGATTGCTAATCTGATTCACAAAGGGAAGATAATAGATAGGCATAAATGATTTGGATGATATTCACTCGTTTAAATTTTGGGCATAGAAGTCAGAATGTTAGATTGGGAAGTTGATTACGGTCCGGTTCTGCACAGTTTTTGGTTGCATCCGAAGGGATAGCACCCTGCTGTTCTGGACCCTTTTGTATTAAAGGAGTTTTCAATGTTTATGTTTCATTTTCAAGGCTACTGCAGTTTTGATTCACCAGGTTTCTCCAGTCCAGGCTTAGGTGTCTTAACTGACCATGTTAACAAGATGTATTCAGTTGATGTCTTTCCTCTAAATCGTAGATTTTCTCTTACGTAGATTGTTCTATGCTTCCTGTTCATTTAAAGGAGGGCATCTCAGTGCTATGGCAGTACATGCAGCAGGAGTTCACTGATGCCATGGTAGGCAGAGTATATTGGATTAATGTACTAGGGATAAAAGACAAGGAGGGTGTGTATAAGCAAACTGTAGGGAAAGGCACATGTTTATGCCAATGTTCAAATAAGTGTGGATGCAAATGTGTGTGTCCCATATTCAGGTTTTGTGCAGGTACACGTGTGCATCTGATGTTAAATTAGGAGCAGAGATAAGAGTTACCTCATCGACACCAGAGCTAGTAAGTAGCAGTTTAGGTGAACTGTTATATACTAATGGTTATGGCATATTGCTAGGCTGCATCATATAACAGCAATAAGACTGGGTCAAGGGACTCCCTGTGTAGGCCAAACATGGGGGTAACAATAGCAATAACACAATTATGGTTGCAACTGATTAAATCCTACTTGTATGGCAAAGGAGGGATAACAGTAAGGGGCAGTAGGTAATGCAAATTTCAGATATTGTAACTGTAGTAGGGTTAAGTTTATGTCAAGCATTAGTTGGTGATATTGTAGGATACATAGATGAATACTTATACAAATGGCATAACGTATCTAGAAGCATATTAGGAAAGGGAATGAAGTAGCATGACCTTGAAACCTAACCAATAAATAGATAGGCTACTTATTAGTTCTAAATTGTGCATTGACATTATGTATATGGTATAAATAGGTCACTTGGACCGAGATACGGACTTGACCCGTGCCGACAGCTCAGGACCACAGGCAAGTATACCTTGCCTTTCTACACAGCTTTATTTACATGCACTGTCTTTTATTATTATCCAGTTTTCATCATATTATTGCCATGTATCTTTCATACCCTGTTTTTATGCTTGTATCATTGCTACATAGACAGTGTTCACTGTTAGCCTTGTATCTTATTGGACGTATTCATTGAGCCTTGATCGAGTCGTGTCGTGAGTCCTGAATCGAACTGCTGTTTCCTCCGTGTCTTGAACCTTGAAGCTAACCTGCGAGTCCACGATAGGGACGAGGGTTAGTAGTTATTGGTCCACACCTGCGAGTCCACACTAGGGACGAGGGTGATGCTAGCCTGCGAGTCCACACCAGGGACGAGGGTTAGTAGTAGATGCTAGCCTGCGAGTCCACACTAGGGACGAGGGTCAGTGGCATAGGATTTACGCCTGCGAGTCCACACTAGGGACGAGGGTGATGCTAGCCTGCGAGTCCACACTAGGGACGAGGGTTAGTAGCAGAGGCTAGCCTGCGAGTCCACACTAGGGACGAGGGTTAGTAGTTCAAACCTGCGAGTCCACGCTAGGGACGAAGGTTTGAGTATTCGTTTCGGCTATTCGTTGACATCATGATATGAGTTCTCTAGTCCTTGTTCGGCAGTTCATCTATGTGTAGACAGTGTATAGATTCGTGCTTATTCATTGCTCAGTTTTACTTGTTTATTCTGTATTTTCTCCATGCATAATAAACTGTTAGAAAGGCTCATTTTTATGTATCTTGCTAGTCCTCCGAGGACCTGATGATCTCTTCAGGTTAGCCGAGTTTGAGCCAGGAGCAGTCGAGTGGATTTGAGTTAGCATCAGAGCGCAGTGCTTGCAGTTGCGGTGGTCTAGATTAGCAGTTTTATCCAGTTAGTTACTTCATGTATACTCTAATTCTTCCGTCTATTGGTAGTGGATTTGTGTCCACCGGACGTGACATTGATATTCAATTTATTCATTATTATTCAGTTTCATGTCTTTTCATTGATCTTGACTATGACTCGATTATTTCTGTGGATGAGATATAGATACCATGTGTTTCTAGATTGTTGTGACTTGTATTTAGACAGCGTACTACCGCCGACACTGCGGCGTAGGCTGGGCTTGGACACGCTTCGTATCCGAAAAGCGGGTGCGGGTCGTGACAATAAGCCACTTCTCCAATCCTGTTCAGTACTTCAAAAGGACCAATATACCTGGGGATTAGTTTTCCTGCTCTGCCGAAACGGATGGTTCCTCTGGTAGGAGAGATCTTCACGAACATACTATCACCTTCTTCAAACTCTAACGGCCGTCGGCTGCTATCGGCCCAATGCTTCTGTCAGTCCTGGGTAATCCTGAGCTTGTCTCTGATCATCTTTACCTTCTCTGCTGCATCGGTCACCATCTCAAGTCCAAGCAATACTCGTTCTCCTACGTCATCCCAAGCAAGTGGAGTGCGACAACGACGTCCATAAAGTGCCTCGAACGGAGTCATACCGATGCTAGCTTGGTAGCTATTGTTGTAGAAGAACTCTACCAAGTACAAATGGTCTTTCGAAGACCCTCCAAATTCCAAGACGTAGGATCTCAGCATGTCTTCTAGTATCTGGATTGTTCTCTCTGATTGTCCGTCAGTCTGGGGATGGTTGGCGGCACTGAACTTCAGTTGCGTTCCCAAACTGTCGTGCAATCTCTTCCAGAAGTGAGAGGTGAACCTGATATCCCTGTCAGATACGATACTTACCGAAACTCCATGAATCTGGTAGATATGCCACATGTACAGTGCCGCAAACTTCTCAGTGGATAGACCCACCTTGAAAGGAATAAAGTGGGCTAACTTCGTCAGTAGGTATACGATAACCCAAATGGCATCCTTTCCTTATTGGGATCGAGACAGTCCTGACACAAAGTCTATCGTTATGTGCTCCTATTTTCACTCCAGGATGTCTAGCGGCTGCAACAGTCCTGTTGGTCTCTGTCTGCTAGCTTTCACTTGTTGACAAATTAAATATCTAGCCACATACCTGGATACGTCCTTCATCATTTCGTACCAACATACTATAGTAAGCATATCCCGATACATTTTGTTGGCTCCTGGATGTATAAAATACTGCGACTGGTGTGCTTCTTGCATCAGCTCGTTCCTCAGTTCGCCAGTTGGTATGCACAGCCTCGTACCATGCTTCAGTGCTCCGTCGCTGGCGATTGAAAATCCTTCAAGTGTTCCTGCCAGCACTTGATCTCTAAGTTTGCAAAGCGTCTCGTCTTGGGATTGTGCCTCCTTGACTCTGTCCATTAGACTTGAACGCACTTGCAACTGCATCATTGTTGAATCAGCTCCTGGTACTATGGCTTCTCTTCCCAGTTTCTTCATTCTTCTTCGGGCAGTACAATCTCCAGTCCAAGCTTTTCCATGTCCTCCAGCAAATGATGCTTCTTGGTCAAGAACATTGCCATCGGGTATCGACTAAGTGCATCTGCAACAACATTAGAGCTTATCCCTCCTTAAAGTTCCTAGAACTTTCCTCATGCGCTCTTCATGCTCTTCTTCAGTCTTCAAGTAGATCAGAATGTCGTCGATGAAAACAACAACAAACTGATCCAGATATTCATGGAAGACCTTGTTCATAAGGTTCATAAATACTGCAGGGGCATTCGTCAGTCCAAACGGCATGACCAAAATTCATAATGACCATATTTGTGTAGAACCGTTGAGCACCTCTAGAGGGGGGGTGAATAGAGTGTGTGTGTGTGTGTGCAGCAAAAAATAATCACCAATTAAAAATTAAACTATGGCAGAGAAATAATAGACAGTAAATATAAAGCAGCAAGAGATAGAGAATTTAAACTCAGCAACACAGCGATATATACTGGTATCCCTCTGAGAGGACTAATCCAGTCTCGAGTACTCTTGCTCGATGTTAATCCACTATGGCACAAGCTTTAACTGAGAGCTTGCAGTCTCTTACAATACCGTGCTTGGTGACAAGTGCACGACCGACTTTACAACACCGTGCTTGGTGGCGAGCGCACGACCAGCTCCACAACAAGAAAAGTTGTTGGACTTGGAACGACCTCTTTACAACTCTTTGGAATACCAAAAGACTCTAAATCAACTCTGATATTACTGGCTTTTGGCTAAGAGGTGTATAGGTATGATTTGAAAATCTTGGATCGTTTGAAAACACTCGAATAATAGAGAAGAGAAGATGAAGAGTGAATGAATGATTTGAAATGAAAAGTTCTTCTCTATTAATAGGTGTTTTCTGAAACCGAACTCGGACAGAGTTCGGGCAGAGTTCGGATGCATATATCTCGCAAAGAGACATTGCTCGCAGATTTGGAGGCAATAGAAATTTAAATACAAACTGACCGAACTCGGACAGAGTTCGTACCGAACTCGGGCCGAACTCGGTTAGGAGTTCTGTCAGGAGATTTTCGAAATATTTTATCAGAAATTGTTTTTCAAAAAATTTTGGAATATTTTATAAAATGATATGAGAGTGGTAATGGATAGGCTTTTTAGAATGTGGACTAAGATAACCCTAAGCCAGTATTACCAAAACTGATTTTACAAAATAAATCCTAGACTCAATAAAATGTAAAATACAGAATAAAATATAAAATGGGTCATCTCCAGATTTGATGATGTTAATGCTTCGTTGATGCAGTACAACGTCCGTTGAAATTTATTTCATATATCCTGAAGTGATTAGCAGCAGATTGTATATTTTGTGTATCGACTTAAGTGCATGTTGATTATCGAAATTGGATGTGACCATGGAATGGGCCAACAATCTCTCCCATTTTGATAATTGACAAACTTGAGTCGATACCAAAATATATCTTTATAAAATAGAACAAAATACAAGTACCTGAATCAAAAGATGGTTGATTGTTTGTTTTTGGATTTGCTTTTTGGTATGTGTACTCTTTTTCTCCCCCTTTGTCAAATAGTAAAATGACTTGGCTCCCCCGTAATGTGTGAAGCCAACAATAGAAAACAAAAAGACAAAGTGAAGCAAAAGAGACATGATCACAGCATAAAACAACGACTATAGAAATACTAATGCTAGAAATAAAGTACTGAAAATGTCATACTAACAAAGTGCTGAGTACAATCATCAGATAATGTCTAACTAATGAGTTTAGACATGAAAATAAAAAAAACTACATCAAAAGCATAAAGATCATCATCTAACAAATATCCACTATCCAAAAGCTGAACCCGCGTCACATAGAGGGGTCGTCAGCATCATGAGCCTCTGGAGAAAGTAGGCTGCAGTGGAGTCGAAGTGCTGAAAAAAACCTCATCTGTGAACCGAGGGCCCGGAAAGCCTGGGTGAGGCTGGATGGTGATTGGATGGACTGGATCATGGGCCAGGCTGTAGTGGAGGTCATCAATCCCATTCCTCAGCACCTGGGCCTGAGAAATGTGTCGGAACTTCGAATCAAGATAACTTTGATGACGTTGTGCAGATAAAGCAACAAAATCATCAAGCGTTGGTAGAAAGTCGGATCAAATTCCGGGGCAGGGACTGGAGCAGGAGCAGCATCAGGAACCTCAGCGTCAGCAGCTGGAGCAGGCTGAGCTCCAGGAGGCAGATGTGGAGCAGGAAATCGGCGAGATCTGGTAAGCTCGACAGGAGTTGAGGAGAATGCACAAGTTTGGAGATCAATCTCAAAACGGTGAAAGATAGACGCCAAGTGCATAGGATATACCAGATTCCTTCCTACATTTCTGCAGTTCAGCATCCAGGACATCATGGTCTTTGGGATAAAGAATGGAATACCAAAATGAATATGGTATAAAGCAGAGAGTTCCAAGAAGGTCACTTCATCTGTGGATCCTTTCTTTGGAAGAAGGACAGAGAAAATCATGCGATGAAGTTCATAAAAAGATTGGTTCAAATGTTTTGCAAAAACCCTACGAGGTACAGGGTTTGGATGACAAATGAGTTACCTGAAAGAGGCAAGGGTAACATCAGTAGGGAATTGGACATGGGTAATGTCAACCAATGCTTCACCAAGATCAGGAACATGGAAAAATTTACTGATATCGGTAGCAGAGAATTCTAATTCTTGCCCAGCAACGCAAGAATAGAAATTTTCGTTAGGTTTTGCTTGCATGTTGCAGTAAAACATTCGGACAGCGTTGTCAAAAATATTTTTTGATACCTCGAAAAAATCTCGGTATCCTAAGTGGTCAAAAGTAGGAGCGTATTCAAAAATATGGTAAAATTGACAAAAGCTCCATTGCTAATCTTGCGACCAGAAAAAGAATCGAACCAAAGATCAGAAAACTCTTTGTTCGAAAACAAAGTAGAGTCATAGTCTTCTGCATCCATTGGTCGTGCTGGACTAAATAGGCTAGCTGGTGTGTAATCAGAAGAGGAGGAGGCACCTTGGGAAGTAGTAGGCCTATGACGTTTAGGAGCCATTTAGAAAATAGAAGAGAAAATGAATACCTTTTTGAGAAAAAGGAGGAAGATGAGAATTTCGAAACGCCCACCAGATCTCTTCGAATCCTTGCTAGGATGGAGGAGGAAGGAATTTTAGGGAGGAAGGAGATGTTTCCACGAGTTGGTGTGTGGAAAAAACTAGATGAAAGGGTTGAATTTATAGGACCTAGGGTCGGCTGTTCGGTTCTGGAAACATAACAGCACCGACCGAACTCGGTTCGAATTCGGTCCGAACTCGGTCAGAGTTCGGCCCGAGTTCGGTCACTTGTATTCCTGAGACAGTAAATGCAGTTCTGGTTGGTTAAAAGTAACTTTATGACTTTTGACTCTTGTATTTAATAACGAACTCTATTTATGGGTTAACTGTAGGGGTTGTCCCAGCTAACAGAGGTTCACCGGGGAACTCTTAAGTACCGCTTCGCTTCGACCGTAGTCGTGGTGACAGACATACCCTTTTTAGATTTATACCCAAAAAATAATTTCTGTTAATTAAATTTTAAAGTTGCAAGTCATAAAATTAATTTTAATTACCATATTATATTATGAATCTAAAATTCAAGTATACCGAGCTCACGCCTCATTATGTTAAAACGGTCTTCAACCAATGGTTTTGTGAATATATCTGCTAGTTGATGATCTGTGTCAATAAATTCTAAGCAAATATCCCCGTGTTGTTGATGATCACGAAGAAAATGATGTCTTATCTCTATGTGCTTTGTGCTGTGAATGACAGATAGGGTTCTTAGTCAGATTAATAGTACTAGTATTGTCACAATAAATAGGAATCTTAGTGTAGTACAGATTATAGTCTTCCAGGGTTTGTTTCATCTACAAAATTTGAGCACAGCAATGACCTGCGATGATATACTCAGCCTCAGTAGTTGATAATGCTACAGAATTTTGCTTTTTACTGAACCAGGAAACTAAGGCCTTTCCTAGGAAATGACATGTGCCACTGGTACTTTTACCGTCCACTTTGCATCCCATAAAATCCGTATCCGAGTAATCTATCATGTCAAAGGATTTGGTTTTAGGATACCATAAGCCGACTGTAGAAGTTTCTTTAAGGTATCGGAAGATACGCTTAACGGCACTAAGATGTGATTCCTTAGGATTTGCCTGATAACGTGCACAAATGCAAACACTAAACATAATATCAGGATGACTAGCAGTTAAATATAATAAACTACCAATCATATCTCGATACTTACGCTGATCGACAGGTTTGCCACTTTCATCAGCATCCAGCTTTATAGATGTAGCCATAGGAGTCCCGATTGGCTTTATATTCTCGAAGTCGTACTTTTTTAGTATGTCCTTCGTGTACTTAGCTTGGTCGATGAATGTTCCATTTGAGTGCTGTTTGATTTGTAGTCCTAGGAAGAAGTTTAGCTCTCCCATCATACTCATCTCAAATTCACTCTGCATACACTTAGCAAAATCTTGACAGAGCTTTTCGTTAGTAGAACCGAATTTATGTCATCTACATAAATTTGCACAAGGAGGATATCATCATTCAAGGATTTTATAAACAAAGTAGTATCAACCTTTCCTTTTGAAAATCTATTATCAAGTAAGAAGGCAGCTTAGGCGTTCATACCAAGCACGAGGTGCTTGTTTGAGTCCATAAAGGACTTTCTTAAGCTTGAAGACGTGATCAGGTTTTTGAAAATCTTCAAAACCAGGGGGTTGTTTCACAAAAACTTCCTCTTTTAAAAATCCATTTAAAAATGCGCTTTTCACGTCCATTTGAAATAATTTAAAATCATTAAAACATGCAATTGCACAAAACATGTGGATGGCCTCTAGTCTAGCAACATGAGCATAGGTCTCATCATAATCAATTCCTTCTTCTTGATTATAATATTGTGCCACTAGACGTGCTTTGTTGCGTAGAACTTGTCCATCTTCACTGAGTTTATTTCGGAACACCCATTTGGTACCAATTATAGATTGACCAATGGGTTTAGGAAGGAGTTCCCAAACTTGGTTCTCTCAAATTGATTTAGTTCCTCTTGCATGGCAGAAATCCAAAACTCATCAGTAAAAGCATCATCTACATTCTTAGGTTCTATTTGTGAAATGAATGCTACATTTGCTGCTATATCAGAATCTTTAAGAGATGAACGTGTACTTACACCTTTAGATACATCACCTATAATGAGTGTTTCTGGATGATCTGGCTTGAATTTAAATGATTCAAACTTTTGGGTTAGATCTTTCACAATACCCTTCTCAGTCCTTGCACTTTGGGTCAGATCTTTCACAGAACTCTTCTCAGTCCTTGAGTGTGTATCTGCATCATCACTGTCGCTAGATCTATGACTATTTAACTCATCAAAAGTAACATTAATAGTTTCTTCAACAATCATAGATCTTTTATTGAAAATTCTATATCCCTTACTCTTAGCAGCATATCCGAGAAATATCCCGTCATCTGCTTTGGAGTCGAACTTTCCCAGGTTATCCTTGGTGTTCAGGATAAAACTGCGACAACCAAAAATTTTAAAGTAAGAAATGTTTGGAATCCTTCCAAACCAAAGCTCATATGGTATTTTCTTCGAGATTGGTCGAATTAACACCCTATTCAAAACATGACAGGATGTACTAACAGCTTCTGCCCAAAATATTTAGGAAGATTATACTGATTCAGCATGACTCTAGCCATTTCGCTTAGAGTACGATTCTTCCGCTCCACAACACCATTCTGTTGGGGAGTTCTAGGACAAGAAAATTTGTGGTAATATTCACTATCATCACAAAACTTTTTGAAATCAAAATTTTCGAATTTTCCACCATGATCACTTCGGATACGAGTAATCATGAAGCCTTTTTCGTTTTGTACCTTTTTGCAAAATATCTGAAATTCAAAAATTGCATCACTTTTGTTTGATAGGAAATAAACCCAAGTAAAACGAGAGAAATCATCAACAAGAACAAAAGCGTAGAGCTTACTGCCAAGTCTAGCGACTCGACTATGACCAAATAAATCCATGTGAATTAACTGCAAGGGTCTAGAAGTACTTACAGCGTTGATGGATTTAAAAGTAGACCTATGTGCTTTTTTCTTTTCACAGTCAGCACATACTATATCTCTCTTGAATGGAATCTCAGGGAGTCCACTTACCAACTTCTTTGTATTTAGTCGTGAGATAGTATCCATGTTTGCATATCCTAGTCTCATGTGCCATAGCCAGCTTTCATCTTGATTTGCTACTAGGCACCTACCTGCATTATTAGTATTCTCCAAAAAGAAAACATAAATATTGTCTTCTCTAATCCCTTTATATATGGGATCACCAGATGACATATCATATATGCTACATTTATCTTTCATAAAATTGATACCATAACCATTATCTGCTAAATGACTTATACTTAATAGGTTATGTTTCAATTCTGTTACTAGACAAACATCCTTTATTACAGGATAGGGAGAAATACCTACAGTACCATTACCAATTATATCACCTCTCAAATTATTTCCGAAGGAGACATATCCTTATTTCTTTATCGATAGCGTAGCGAATAAAGATACATCACCAGTCATGTGTCGCGAACATCCGCTATCGAGGATCCATTTGCTTCTAGCATGAAAGGGTTGAGGGTCCACCTATAAGACAAGTAGATGAATCCCTTGGTACCCATTTTCTGAAGGGTCCATTTTGATTAGCTTTAGGTCTCCAGATTAAAGTGTGATTGTTAACAAGCTTTCTTGCAAGACAATATTATGATATGTGTCCGTGCGTACCACAATAAGTGCAAGTAGTTTAGAACCAGATGTGGTTGAAACTGTGTTTATATGCTTGTTTGGTTTGGAGAACCTATAAGTGAAAGCATGATGATATTCGTGTTTCTTCTGTGCTTTCTTGTTTTTAGTCCTCTTAGGTGTATGCTTAGCATTAGGACTAAAATTAGGCTGTGTCACAGGTATTGCCTGTTTGCCTAACTTGATTTCTAACTTTTTAGAAATCGCAATAGACTCTTCATATTTAACAGTCATAACTGAGAGTCTGTTCTGTTACTAAGTGCATCTTCTTCTCTGTGTCATACAGCTTTTGTATCTTAACATAATCTCTTTCTTTCTGTTCAACATTGAGGATAGCCTCATGATAGTCTACCTTGAGTTTGGCTATCTTATCCGTGTTACCGGTAGTAGATGTCTCTTTTATATCTTCAATAAAATTTGACAGTCTATCTAACTCGGTTGTGTATGCCTTAATCTCTTTTCGAGATTGCTTATACTTGTCAAGCACATTTTTGTGTTCTTCAAGTAATTCGCTAAAGGCATTTTCTAATTCCTCGAAAGTAAATTCATCATATAGAGGGTTTGAAGATACCTTATCAAATGCCATGAGACAGACATTTGCATTTCCATAGGGTCTGTCTTCTTCTTCTGTATCACTGGCATCACTTTCATGCCAGATGCTTGTGTTGGCATACTTTCGACCGGTTGTTGCTTTTCTGCTTGATCTTGATCTGTCATATGGACTGTTTTTCTTGGTGGATGGACAGTCCTTCTTCATGTGCCCTGACTTCTTGCATCTAAAGCATATGGTTTCATCTTCATTGCTTTCTTGGATATCTTTCTTCTTTCTGCTTGTAAACTTTAGGTATTTCCTGAAGTTCTTCACAAGTAGGGCTTGTTCATCACCACTTGATGATTCTTCATCGGAGTCATTGCATTATGATTTTCTTGCTTGAGGTTTGAAGGCAATAGACTTTTCCTTTGGTATTGCTTCCTCAAACTCTTGCAAATCAAGTTCATGGGTCATCAGCTTCCCCATCAATGTTTTTAAGGACATAGTGGTGAGATCGTTTCCTTCAATAATTGTTGTGGCTTTTGGATTCCAGTTCTTTGTTAGAGCCCGCAGCACTTTTCTGATCTTCTCATGATTGCTGTAATCTTGCCAAGAGATTGCAAAGGATTAGTTATATCAAGGAAATGAGTAAACATCTGTGTAATTGATTCATCGGGTTTCATCTTAAAAGATTCATATTCCTGAGTCAGTCTACTAATTTTGGATTCCTTCACTTGGCAGGTACCTTCATGAGTTACCTCAAGAAGTTTCCAAATTTTGTGAGATGTCTTACAGGTTGAAACTCTGTTGAACTCCGTTTTGTCAATTGCACAGAATAGTGCGTTAATGGCACGAGCATCTAGACTAGCCTTAGCTTTTTCAGCTTCAGTGTATTTGTCATGAGGCATGTCTACAAGCTAACCTTCAACCACTGTGGGTGCTAGTTTCTTATAACCATCAATGACTATAGACCAAAGATCAAAGTCAAGAGACTTTAGAAAGAAAGTCATTCGTGTTTTCCAATAGGTATAATTTGTTCCATCAAATAGGGGAGGTCTATTTGTGGATTGTCCTTCACCGTTGAATATTGATTTCACGGCTGCCATATATACTCTCTAAGGTTTGTTATATAAGAATATAACCTGCTCTGATACCAATTGTAGGACCGTTGAGCACCTCTAGAGGGGGGGTAAATAGAGTGTGTGTGTGCAGCAAAAAATAATCACCAATTAAAAATTAAACTATGGCAGTAAAATAAGAGACAGTAAATATAAAGCAGCAAGAGATAGAGAATTCAAACTCAGCGACACAGCGATATATACTGATATCCCTCTGAGAGGACTAATCCAGTCTCGAGTACTCTTGCTCGATGTTAATCCACTATGGCACAAGCTTTAACTAAGAGCTTGCAGTCTCTTACAACACCGTGCTTGGTGACAAGTGCACGACCGACTTCACAATACCGTGCTTGGTAACGAGCGCACGACCAGCTCCACAACAAGAAAAGTTGTTGGACTTGGAACGACCTCTTTACAACTCTTTGGAATACCAAAAGACTCTAAATCAACTCTGATATTACTGGCTTTTGGCTAAGAGGTGTATAGGTATGATTTGAAAATCTTGGATCGTTTGAAAATACTCGAATAGTAGAGAAGAGAAGATGAAGAGTGAATGAATAATTTGAAATGAAAAGTTCTTCTCTATTTATATGTGTTTTCTGAAACCGAACTCGAAAAGAGTTCGGGCAGAGTTCGGATGCATATATGTGAAACCCGTAATTTTTAGTTCATTATTTAAATTAGTTAATTAATTAATTCTGGAAATTTTTGTTAAAAATCGTATTTCTCTAATTAATTAAATATTATGTTTATAAATTATTCTAGTTAGGTTAAATAATATTTAATATTTAATTAAACCTGTTAATTATGAAAAATCATATTTTTAGAAAATAAGTATTATTTTTCTGGATTTTGATCTTTTGGCCCTGACCCGTCTAGACCCGAATCCATCTGAAACCATAAAATATTTTTGAGTTGTAAAATGTTAAATAAAATAAATTAATTTAGATGTCATTTTTTTAGTCATTGGTTAGAAGCCCAAATATTTTGGCCCAAAACCCAAATCCATTAGTTATAATAATTTCTAATCCTATTGCTTAAAGGGATAATTATTTAAAGAATAAACTTTTTCATTTAAAACTTAAACTCTCTCTCTCTCTGGAACCGACCTCTCACTTTCCCTCCCGAACGGTCGCCGCCCGCCGGCGACCGTCGGTCTTCCCCGAACCACCGCGTCCCTTTATTCCTGTAACCCCAAACCCAATCTCCTATATAAACCCCCTTCTTCCATCTTCCCCATCACCATTTTCCTTTCCCAAAACCCTTTCCCAAACCGTGCCCTAGCTTCCTCCGACCCGACGCCACAGGCCGACCTCCAGCCCCTTCAGTGCTGCCCCGACAGCGCCCCCTCCTGCGTCGCGCCTAGCCGACCTCTCGGCGCTGTCCCGCCGAATCCGCTCCTAGGCGTCGTTTCGGGTCTGGCGCCCCGATCCGACCACTAGGCGTGGCCGTGTTCCGTCGACCAGCACTGTTCCGGCCTTCCGCCGAGCTCTGCGACCCCGATCCGCGTTCCCGGCGTGACCTAGCCAGCACCCCTTTATTCCGCAGCGACGCTGCTGTTCTTGGCGGTTCCGAGCGACTCTGCCCCACTCAGTCAGCGTACCCGACTCAGATCTGTGGTTTCCTACTGTTCGCGAGTGCTGAACGTTCCGAGTCCGAGGCATCACTTCGGATTCCGTCGATTTCGGTAACTTCTGGATAGTCCCATAGTTCCTTTTAGTCTATGATGAAAATTGGTCCACCGATTCCTTGGAGAATTAGGATTTTTGGTTACGTTTCATATACGTTACCATTTCGATTTTTCCGAAGTTTCTTCGGAAATTGGTATGCTGATTTTGGTTCTGTGATTTTTCCGATTCCGGAATTTTCGAATTCTTCGGAAATATTTCTGTGATTATTTTGAACCTTGTTTCTGAAAAGTTCTTGGGTTTGGATTATTTGGGAATTGGTTTTGTGATAATTTGAGTTTGGTTTCGGGAAATTCCGATTTTTGTTCGGGAATTCTGAATCCATTTCGGAAAATGATTTATGGGATGGTTATATATAAAATTGGGTTTTCCTGGTTTGAGATTTATTTTGCAGGAAAAATTGGCACGTTTCCCAGTTTTGGGTTATCCCGAAAATAGATGGAATGCTGCCAAAATTTCTAAAAAAATTAATTATAATTTTAAAATAATTTTTCGGAAAAGAATACTATTTTTTTGGGCAACGACTTTATAGGTCAGTGGGCCCCGGCTAAATGCAAACGAAACCGGTTTCGTCCGGACGTTGAGGCATTAGCTATAAAATGACGATTGGACCAGTTCTGAGACTCAATAATATTTTATTATTAAATATTATTTATATTTAATTTTGTAGGCAGTTTACAGGACTAACGAATTTTCTCTTATTTTAATTCTTGGGAATATAAAGGCATAAGCCTATTCTGGTTGTGGAATTGTAATAGCTTAAATTTTATTTATGTTTCTTTTATTTTCTGATGATTTTGGTAATGGGAACGTAGTATAAAATAATAAATATTTATTGTATTTTTCAAAAGAATATAATGATTAATATTTTGTCACTTAGAAAATTAAGTTGTAATAATTTAAATAGAAATTCATGTATTTCTCATTAAAAAAGAAAAACTTAGTTTTATATTTATATAATTATAAAATACCACGTTTTTTCCAAATAAACCGAAAAAATACAATTTTCTCAAAGTTAATTATAAATTTACGATTCTTAATTACAACGCATTAATAAATAAACGTTTTGTTTGTGTTAGCGTAATCAAAAGATTAAAATTGACTAGGGCAAAAACTTAGAGATTGTAACTAGCACCTCTAGCATGGAAATTTTTGGAAATCTAAGTCAGAAATTCTCAATTGTAGGGTTTCGAGGACTGTACTAAGCATCATCCCGGAACAAATCTCAAATCCAGTTATAATCAAGGCAAGTACGGTTATGTTAATGCGCAGTTTAATTAATGTTAGAAATCTTGTATGTTTAAACCACTGTATTACACGTAACTCTCTCCTGGAGTAATAATTGAATCTGATTGACTCAGGATATTGGGGGAGTAGCGTAGTGTTCTATGACCAAAGCCAAATAGATAACTGATTGTGCGAGCTTATTCCTTTTCACGAGGATTGGCCGGACCGTATCAATAGGATACAATTGAATCATCCCAAACCGGTCATAGTCATTACATACTCAAATCACATTGTTTACTATTTTGTAGTTTAGTTAAAAATCATTATTTCTAAAACTGTTTAATGTTGCAAATTACTAATCATTAGTAAAATTGTTAATTTTCATAATTGTACTTTGCTCCTTTCCTGACTGGATTCCCCACCCCCAATAGGTTCCACTGATGATGCAGAGCTACTGATTAGTAGCTATTATGACCCAGAGTTATACCCTGCTGTGCTTCCCGAGGATGGATTACTGGATGAGGATGTTGCTTTCATTTAGATGTTATTTTCCAAGTTTATTAGTTTTGTCTAAAAGAACAATGTGTTTTAATTTGGTGGTTTATGTTTGAAAGCTGTACTGGACAAGTTGTAAGTCTTTTTAATTTATCGAATCATATTATTGTGGCAAATTTAGTTTGAGTTGTTGATTACCTGCATATGGAGATACAGCTTACTGTCGCCGTCTCATCAACGGTGCTGGCTGGGCATGGTCCGATTCGTTCCAAGAAATTGGGACCGGGTCGTGACATGTTTTTAGTGGTGGCCCATGCAGGTCCCTAATCAACAACTTAGGAAAACCTAGTTAGAGACATATAGAACAGTAGAACATTAATTTGTCACAACATAGGACCGAAATATATTATAAGTAAATATTTTTGTTTGATTATAGATAGGCTACCTTGCTTATGTTTATATCCTAAACCTTCCAGAGAATGGCCACTGACAATACCAATCCTGCTGGCGATGGGGTATCTTCACCCTATCATACCCCACCTCCCCAATCAAGTCCGGATCCGACACCTCGGCAGCTGGCCGACCGTCCCCATAATACAACGGCGGACCCATCATCTTCTCGGACGGAAATACAGCCCCCGGTGGTTTTGCCCACTCCAGCTGCCCCACCGGTGCCTGTGGACCCTACCGACCTCATAGGTCTGCGAAGAGGAGTGCTAGAAGCCCAGAGAACTCAAGCTGAAGCTCATCGCGAGCAGACGGCCATTATGAGAGAAGGCATGGAGAATGCCCATAGCGTGGCAATGGCTGCACTGGAGAGAGGAGAAGTAGCTCAACAGGAACCAAGGCCTGCCAAGGTAAACATAAATCTAAGGATTAATTTATGTAATATTAAGGCCATTTAATTAGTGGAAATCATATTGCCAAGGTGGGCGATATTGAGAGTTTCAAGAAGCAGAATCCTCGACCCTTCAAGGGAACCGAGGGAATCGTCTATGCTGATGAATGGCTCGATAGTATGGAGCGTCTTCTAAGCGTCGCTCGGCTTCCAGAAGACCTCAAGGCTGAAGCAGTGGGACTCCAACTACAGAATGTAGCAAGCACCTGGTATCAGAATGAACCCTGACTCCAGAACAGGCAGATTGACTGGGACACCTTCAAGAGGTTGTTCAAGAGGAAGTTCTTCCCAACATCAGAGTTGCGGGAGATAGAGAGGCAATTTCAGAACCTGAAGTAAGGAAATATGACTGTTGGTGAATATGCGGCAGAATTCGGTCAACTCAGCCGTTTTGCCAAGAACCTGGTGGCTGACCCTGATGATCGTGCTGAAAGGTTTAGACATGGGCTGAGTGAGGAGATCCGCACCCATGTGATCTCAGGCGGTGCTAAGACCTATGAAAAGATTCTAGAGCGAGCTCAAGATATAGAGAAGAGCCAACCCGCTCGCTAAAAGAGGGATTATACTGGAACTAACAACTTCCAGGGTAATCAGAAGAGGCCCAACAACAATAACAACAACCGGCCTTCCCACCACCACCAGCAGAACCAGCAGGCAAGGAACAATAACATAACAACTCAAAGACAGATCCCTGTCTGTAGTTACTGTAAGAGGCCAGGTCATCAGGTGAATATCTACAGAACGAGACTAGGACGCTGTCTAGTCTGTGGGTCTGCCACTCACAAAGTGAGGGACTGCCCCTCAGCGGTCAACCGAACTGGAGCAACTCATCAGAAAGGTCCTCTACCCACTCAGCAGCAACAATTTGGGCAGCATCAACAGAAGACTGGGCGAGCTTTTGCCCTAGCAGCAGAGGAACAAGAGCCAGAGCCGGAATCTATAGCTGATGTCATCGCAGGTTTTATTTATGTGCATTCCTATCCTGTCTTAGCTTTATTTGATTCAGGAGCATCACATAGTTTCATATCCACAAAATTCATCTCTACACACCACATAGATACGGGCTTTAGCAAGAAGATTTGTAGAGTCATGACCGGTGGAGGACCCCTACCTATCACTGAGACTTGTAATTGCCCTATCACCATATCAGGCCATCAATTCGTAGCACCTTTGCTTGTGATGCCTTTACCCAATTATGATATAGTCCTAGGGATGGACTGGTTGAGTAAGCATCATGCGCTGATAGACTGTCACAGAGGATGTGTAGTCTTCAGCCCACCTGGAGAACCGGAGTTTAAAATCTCTCGAACTCTGGAGGATATGGAGTGTGTTACCTACACCTCTATCACAGAAGAATCCGGACCTCCCCATCCTATCATAGCAGAATTTATGGATGTCTTTCCTGATAGTCTTCCCGGGTTACCCCAGACCGAGACATAGAGTTCACCATTGACCTAGTCTCCGGCTCTTCCCCTATTTCTAAGGGATGCTACAGAGTCAACCCGAAGGAGGCCAAGGAGATGAAAGATCAGATCAATGAACTGAAGGCTTTGGGATTTATCCGAGACGGAGCTTCACCCTGGGGAGCACCTGTCTTGTTTGTACCCAAGAAGGACGGAACTGTAAGGATGTGCATCGACTACCGGGCGCTGAACAATATCACCATCAAGAACAAGTACCCTCTGCCCCGGATCGATGACCTGTTTGACCAACTCAGTGGAGCCAAGGTGTTCTCGAAGATTGATCTCAGATCTGGCTACCATCAGATCAAGGTCAGGAAGGAGGACATTCCCAAGACGGCGTTCAACACCAAGTATGGGCAGTTTGAATTCTTGGTCATGCCGTTTGGACTGACAAATGCTCCTGCTGTATTCATGAACCTTATGAACAAGGTTTTCCATGAATACTTAGATCAATTTGTTGTTGTCTTCATTGATGACATTTTGATCTATTCGAAGACTGAAGAGGAGCATGAGGAGCACCTCAGGAAAGTTTTGGGAACTTTGAGGAAAGAGAAGTTATATGGTAAGCTATCCAAATGTGAATTCTTTCTAGACAAGGTGGATTTTCTTGGCCATGTTGTCACAGGAGAAGGAATTTCGGTGGATCCTAAGAAGATAGCTGTTGTGGAGAAGTGGTCTACCCCAAGCTCAGTTGCTGAGATCAGAAGTTTCTTGGGCTTGGCTGGCTACTACCGGAAGTTTGTGAAGGATTTTGCCAGAATTGCTGAACTGATGACGAAGCTTACTCGGAAGAATAAGAGTTCATCTGGACGAAAGATTGCCAGGCTGCATTTGAGGAGCTGAAGAAGAGGCTGACCACTGCACCAATCCTTGCGCTACCCGCAGGAACCGGTGGTTTCTCAATCTATAGTGATGCCTCTGGAAAAGGACTGGGTTGTGTTCTTCAACAAAATGGAAAAGTGATTGCTTACGCATCTAGGCAATTACGGAACCATGAGAAGAATTATCCCACACATGACCTGGAGCTTGCTGCAGTCATCTTTGCATTGAAGCTATGGAAGCATTATCTCTATGGAGAGAGAGTGGAAATATATACAGACCACAAAAGTCTGAAATATGTTTTCACTCAGAAAGAGCTAAACATGAGACAGAGAAGGTGGCTGGAACTGATGAAAGATTTTGACATCGACCTGCAGTACCATCCGGGTAAGGCCAATGTGGTTGCTGATGCACTTAGTCGGTACCCAATGGCGATGTTTTTGACCAAAGAGCGACACTTGTTGGAGGACATAGAGAAGCTTGGTCTAGAGATTGTACTGCCGGAAGAGAAGATGAAGGAACTGGGGCAAGAAGCTGATGTACCTGGAGCTGACTCAACCATGATGCAGTTGCAATTGCGTTCAAGTCTGATGGACAAAATCAAGGAGACACAATTCCAAGACGAGACGCTTTGCAAGCTCAGAGATGAAGTGCTTGCAGGAACACTTGAAGGTTTCTCTATCACCAGTGACGGAGCATTAAAGAATGGTACGAGGATGTGTGTACCATCTGGCGAATTGAGGAATGAGCTGATGCAAGAAGCGCACCAGTCGCAGTATTCCATACATCCTGGAGCTAATAAGATGTATCAGGATATGCGTACCATCATTTGGTGGTATGGAATAAAGAAAGATGTATCCAGATTTGTGGCCAGATGCTTGATTTGCCAACAAGTGAAGGCTTGCAGATAGAGACCCGCAGAACTTCTACAGCCGCTGGACATTCCGGAGTGGAAGTGGGAGCATATAACAATAGACTTTGTGTCAGGACTGCCTCGATCCCAAGGAGGGAAGGACGTCATTTGGGTTATTGTGGACCGACTGACTAAGTCGGCACACTTTATTCCCTTCAAGGTTGGTTTATCCACCGAGAAGCTGACGGCACTGTACATGCGGCATATCTACCGAATACATGGAGTACCGGTAAGTATTGTATCTGACAGAGATACTAGATTTATCTCACATTTTTGGAAGAGTTTGCATGACAACTTGGGAACAAAACTAAAGTTCAGCACAGCATATCATCCCCAAACTGACGGACAATCTGAGAGGACCATCCAGACGCTAGAAGATATGTTGAGATCGTGCGTCTTAGAATTTGGAGGATCTTGGGAGGATCACTTGCATTTAGTAGAATTCTCCTACAACAACAGTTACCAAGCAAGCATTGGTATGACCCCATTTGAAGCTCTTTATGGACGTCGTTGCCGTACTCCACTTGCATGGGACGACGTAGGAGAAAGAGTACTACTGGGGCCAGAGATGGTGACCGATGCAGCAGAGAAGGTGAAGGTAATCAGAGACAAGCTCAGGATCGCCCAAGACAGACAGAAGCATTGGACTGATAGCAGTCGTCGACCACTGGAGTTTGAAGAAGGAGATAGTGTCTTTGTAAAGATATCTCCTACCAGAGGAACTATCCGATTTGGCAGAGCTGGGAAGCTGAGTCCCAGATATATCGGACCATTTCAAGTTTTGAGCCGAATTGGTGAAGTGGCGTATCGGTTAGCTCTACCAGCTAATCTTTAGGGCGTGCACAACGTCTTCCATGTTTCGCAGCTTAGACGCTATATTCCGGATCCGAGTCACATCTTGGACCACTCGGAGCTGGAGATTGGACCGAGTCTTACAGTACCAGAGAAGCCAGTGGCGATTTTGGACAGAGGCGGGAAGAGGACCAGGACTTCAGTGACTCCCATAGTCAGAGTTATGTGGAGGCACGATTCCCCAGGAGAGTCTACCTGGGAGCGAGAAGATGAGATGCGGAAGCAATACCCGTATTTGTTTGAGACCTGAGGTAATTACTAACCTTGCTCTTTTAAATTTCGAGGACGAAATTTCTTAAGAAGGGAAGGTTGTGAAACCCGTAATTTTTAGTTCATTATTTAAATTAGTTAATTAATTAATTCTGGAAATTTTTGTTAAAAATTGTATTTCTCTAATTAATTAAATATTGTGTTTATAAATTATTCTAGTTAGGTTAAATAATATTTAATATTTAATTAAACCTGTTAATTATGAAAAATCATATTTTTAGAAAATAAGTATTATTTTTCTGGATTTTGATCTTTTGGCCCTGACCCGTCTAGACCCGAATCCATCTGAAACCATAAAATATTTTTGAGTTGTAAAATGTTAAATAAAATAAATTAATTTAGATGTCATTTTTTTAGTCATTGGTTAGAAGCCCAAATTGTTTGGCCCAAAACCCAAATCCATTAGTTATAATAATTTCTAATCCTATTGCTTAAAGGGATAATTATTTAAAGAATAAACTTTTTTATTTAAAACTTAAACTCTCTCTCTCTCTGGAACCGACCTCTCACTTTCCCTCCCGAACGGCCGCCGCCCGTCGGCGACCGTCGGCCTTCCCCGAACCGCCGCGTCCCTTCATTCTTGTAACCCCAAACCCAATCTCCTATATAAACCCCCTTCTTCCATCTTCCCCATCACCATTTTCCTTTCCCAAAACCCTTACCCAAACCGTGCCCTAGCTCCCTCCGACCCGACGCCACCGGCCGGCCTCCAGCCCCTTCAGTGCTTCCCCGACAGTGCCCCCTCCTGCGCCGCGCCTAGCCGACCTCTCGGCGCTGTCCCCGCCGGATCTGCTCCTAGGCGTCGTTTCCAGTCTGGCGCCCCGATCCGACCACTAGGCGTGGCCGTGTTCCGTCGACCAGTACTTTTTCGGCCTTCCGCCGAGCTCTACGACCCCGATCCGCGTTCCCGGCGTGACCTAGCCAGCACCCCTTTTTTTCGCAGCGACGCTGCTGTTCTTGGCGGTTCCGAACGACTCTGCCCCACTCGGTCAGCGTACCCGACTCAGATCTGTGGTTTTCTACTGTTCGCGAGTGCTGAACGTTCCGAGTCCGAGGCATCACTTCGGATTCCTTCGATTTCGGTAACTTCTGGATAGTCCCATAGTTCCTTTTAGTCTATGATGAAAATTGGTCCACCGATTCCTTGGGGAATTCGGATTTTTGGTTACGTTTCATATACGTTACCATTTCGATTTTTCCGAAGTTTCTTCGGAAATTGGTATGCTGATTTTGGTTCTGTGATTTTTCCGATTCCGGAATTTCCGAATTCTTCGGAAATATTTCTGTGATTATTTTGAACCTTGTTTCTGAAAAGTTCTTGGGTTTGGATTATTTGGGAATTGGTTTTGTGATAATTTGAGTTTGGTTTCGGGAAATTCCGATTTTTGTTCGGGAATTCTGAATCCATTTCGGAAAATGATTTATGGGATGGTTATATATAAAATTGGGTATTCCTGGTTTGAGATTCATTTTGCAGGAAAAATCGGCGCGTTTTCCAGTTTTGGGTTATCCCGAAAATAGAGGGAATGCTGTCGAAATTTCTAGAAAAATTTAATTATAATTTTAAAATAATTTTTCGGAAAAGAATACTATTTTTTTGGGCGACGACTTTATAGGTCAGTGGGCCCCGGCTAAATGCAAACGAAACCGGTTTCGTCCGAACGTTGAGGCATTAGCTATAAAATGACGATTGGACCAGTTCTGAGACTCAATAATATTTTATTATTAAATATTATTTATATTTAATTTTGTAGGCAGTTTACAGGACTAACGAATTTTCTCTTATTTTAATTCTTGGGAATGTAAAGGCATAAGCCTATTATGGTTGTGGAATTGTAATAGCTTAAATTTTATTTATGTTTCTTTTATTTTCTGATGATTTTGGTAATGGGAACGTAGTATAAAATAATAAATATTTACTGTATTTTTCAAAAGAATATAATGATTAATGTTTTGTCACTTAGAAAATTAAGTTGTAATAATTTAAATAGAAATTCATGTATTTCTCATTAAAAAAAAAGAAAAACTTAGTTTTATATTTATATAATTATAAAATACCACGTTTTTTCAAATAAACCGAAAAAATACAATTTTCTCGAAATTAAATGTAAATTTACGATTCTTAATTACAACGCATTAATAAATAAACGTTTTGTTTGTGTCAGCGTAATCAAAAGATTAAAATTGACTAGGGCAAAAACTTAGAGATTGTAACTAGCACCTCTAGCATGGAAATTTTTGGAAATCTAAGTCAGAAATTCTCAATTGTAGGGTTTCGAGGACTGTACTAAGCATCATCCCGGAACAAATCTCAAATCCAGTTATAATCAAGGCAAGTACGGTTATGTTAATGCGCAGTTTAATTAATGTTAGAAATCTTGCATGTTTAAACCACTGTATTACACGTAACTCTCTCCTGGAGTAATAATTGAATCTGATTGACTCGGGATATTGGAAGAGTAGCGTAGTGTTCTAGGACCAAAGCCAAATAGATAACTGATTGTGCGAGCTTATTCCTTTTCACGAGGATAGGCCGGACCGTGTCAATAGGATACAGTTGAATCATCCCAAACCGGTCATAGTCATTACATACTCAAATCACATTGTTTACTATTTTGTAGTTTAGTTAAAAATCATTATTTCTAAAACTGTTTAATGTTGCAAATTACTAATCATTAGTAAAATTGTTAATTTTTATAATTGTACTTTGCTCCTTTCCTGATTGGATTTCCCACCCCCAATAGGTTCCACTGATGATGCAGAGCTACTGATTAGTAGCTATTATGACCCAGAGTTATACCCTGCTGTGCTTCCCGAGGATGGATTACTGGATGAGGATGTTGCTTTCATTTAGATGTTATTTTGCAAGTTTATTAGTTTTGTCTAAAAGAACAATGTGTTTTAATTTGGTGGTTTATGTTTGAAATCTGTACTGGACAAGTTGTAAGTCTTTTTAATTTATCGAATCATATTATTGTGGCAAATTTAGTTTGAGTTGTTGATTACCTGCATATGGAGATACAGCTTACTGCCGCCGTCTCATCAACGGTGCAGGCTGGGCATGGTCTGATTCGTTCCAAGAAATTGGGACCGGGTCGTGACAATATATCTCACAAAGAGACGTTGCTCGCAGATTTGGGGATAACAGAAATTTAAATACAAACTGACCGAACTCGGACAGAGTTCGGACCGAACTCGGGACGAACTCGGCTAGGAGTTCTGTCAGGAGATTTTCGAAATATTTTATCATAAATTGTTTTTCAAAGAGATTTTGGAATATTTTGTAAAATGATATGAGAGTGGTAATGGATAGGCTTTTTATAATGTGGACTAAGATAACCCTAAGCCAGTATTACCAAAACTGATTTTACAAAATAAATCCTAGACTCAATAAAATGTAAAATACAGAATAAAATATAAAATGAGTCATCTCCAGATTTGATGATGTTGATGCTTCGTTGATGCAGTACAACGTCCGTTGAAATTTATTTCATATATCCTGAAATGATTAGCAGCAGATTGTATATTTTGTTTATCGACTTAAGTGCATGTTGATTATCGAAATCGGGTGTGACCATGGAATGGGCCAACAATTTGGTGTTGAACGCCGTCTTGGGAATAACCTCCTTCCTGACCTTGATATGATGATAGCCAAAACTGAGATCTATCTTCGAAAATACATTAGCTCCACTCAGTTGATCAAGCAGGTCATCGATCCAGGGTAGAGGGTACTTGTTCTTGATTGTGATGTTGTTCAGCGCCCGGTAATCAATGCACATCCGCACGGTTCCATCCTTCTTGGGCACGAACAGAACTGGTGCTCCCCGGGATGAAGCCCCGTCTCGGATAAATCGTTGTGCCTTTAGTTCGTCAATCTGGTCATTCATCTCCTTTGTCTCCTTAGGGTTGACTCTGTAGCATCCCCAAGAAATAGGAGAAGAGCCGGGTACTAGGTTGATGGTGAATTCCATACCTCGATCAGGCGGCATTCTTGAAAGACTATCTGGAAAGACGTCCATGAATTCTGCTATGATAGGGTGAGGAGGCCCGGGTTCTTCGGTGTTAGAGGAGTAGGTAACACTCTTTATGTCTTTCGGAGCTCGAGAGATTTCAAACTCCGGTTCTCCTGGTGGGCTGAAGAATACACATCCTCTGTGACAAACTATCAGCGCATGCTGCTCATTTAACCAGTCCATCCCTAAGACTGCATCATAGTTGGGCAAGGGCATCACAAGTAAGGGTGTTAAGAATTTGCGGACTGAGATAGTTATGGGTCAGTTACAAGCCTCGGTGATGGGTATGGGTCCACCACCGGTCATAACTCTACTAATCATCTTGCTAAGTCCCGTATCTAGGTGGTGTGCAGAAATGAACTTTGATGATATGAAACTGTGTGATGCACCCGAATCAAATAATGCTAGAGCAGGATATGAAAACACATAAATGGAACCTGTGATGACATCAGCGGTGGGTTCCTGCTCTGGTTCTTGCTCGTCTGCTGCTAGGGCAAAAGCTCGCCCGAACTTCTGCTGATGTTGCCCGAACCGTTGTTGCTGAGTGGGCAGAGGAGATCTTTACTGAGTTGCTCCGGTCCGGTTGAATGCTGTGGGGTAGTCCCTCACTTGGTGGGTGGCAGACCCACAAACTAGGCAGTGTCCCAGTTTATTCCTGCAGATGTTCGCTTGGTGTCCTGGCCTCTTGCAGTTGTCGCAGACAGGGATCTGCTTCTGAGGCGTTCTATCACTGGTCCTTACCTGATGGTGCTGCTGATTGTGGTGCAAAGGCCTGTTATTGTTGTTGTTGTTAGGCCTCTTCTGGTTACCTTGGAAGTTGCTAGTTCCAGGATATTCCCTTTTTGAACGAGAAGGCTGGCTCTTCTCCACGTCCTGAGCTTGTATCAGAATCTTCTCGTATGTCTTGGCGCCGCCTGCGATCATAGGGGTGCGAATTTCTTCCCTTAGTCCATACCTGAATCTTTCAGCACGATCCTTGGGGTCAACAACCAAGTTCTTGGCAAAGCGGCTAAGTCGGCCGAACTCTGCTGCATACTCTCCAACCGTCATGTTCCCTTGCTTCATATCCTGGAACTGTCTTTCTATCTTCCGCAACTCTGATGTTGGAAAGAACTTCCTGCGCAACAGCCTCTTGAAGGTGTCACAGTCAAGCTGCTTGTCCTGGAGTCAGGGTTCATTCCGGTATCAGGTGCTTGCCACATCTTGCAGCTGGAGTCCTACTGCTTCGGTCTTGAGGTCCTCTGGGAGTCGAGCGATGCTCAAGAGACGCTCCATGCTGTCGAGCCATTCGTTGGCGTAAATGATACCCTCGGTTCCTTTGAAAGGTCAAGGGCCCTGCTTCTTGAAACTCTCTATATCTCTGACCTTCACATAATAATATCTCTTATCAAATTGAATGGCCTTAATGATACATAAATTAACTCCTAGAATTATGTTTACCTTAGCAGGCCTTAGATCCGATTAAGCTATTCCTCCTCTCTCGAGGGCAGCCATAGCCACGTCGTAGGCATTCTCCATGCCTTCTCTCATGATCACGGTCTGCTCGCGATGGGCTTCAGCTTGGGCTGCGGTTTGTTCACGATGAGCTTCTGCTTGGGCTCTCTGGGCACCCAGTACTCCTCGTAGCATGCCCACGAGCTCGGTGGGGTCCACCGGTACTGGTGGGGCAGCTGGTACGGGTACTACCGCAGGGGATTGCGGCTCAGTCCAGGGAAGTGTAGGTTCTGCCGTTTGTGCTGTAGTAGCGTAAACGGAGCGGGGTGCTGGTGCAGCATGAGGACGGTCAGTCAGCTACAAGGGAGGTGGGTCCCGGCGTGCTTGAGGAGGTGGGTGTGATTGGTAGATGACACCTCATCTTTAGCAGGGCCGGAACGGGTGGTCTTTCCTTTGGCCATACTCTGGAAGGTTTAGGATGCAATCATAAACAAGGTATCCTACCAGTCTATAATCAAATAAAAATATATATATATATAATTCGGACCTATGTTGTAAAAAATCAATGTTCTAGTGTTCTAATTGTTTCTAGGTATGTTTTCCTAAGTCGTTGTTTCCCGACCTGCAAGGGCCGCCACTGAAAACATGTCACGATCCGATCCCAAATTATTGGGTCAAACCGGATCATGCCCAGCCTGCACCGTTGTGAGACGGCGGCAGTAAGATGTTCTATATGCAGGTATTCACAACAACATCTATACATTTGTCACAACTCAATATACGAAAATTTTAAAACTTTTATTCAATATTTGAAAAGTACAATTGGAATGAAAGAGCTGAAAAGAAAGTGCTGAATTCAAATTAACAAAATTCTAAAACAATAAAACTAGAAACTGGAAATAACTAGCTAAGCGGTCGGCTCGTCGGCCTCAGGTCTTGCGTCCTCCAAGGGGGACTCCGGCAACACCACAGGGTACAAAACCGGGTCATAATAGCTATTGTACAATAACTCTGCATCCTCAATATCACCTAAAAATGTTGTCTCCAGTCAGGAGGGAGCAAGTACGAATATGTATCTCATATTTCAAGTAATAATGAAAAAGTGCAAGCTAAACAGTTGAAACAATATTTTTCAGCATTTTAACAATTAAAAACAACGTCTATGACCGGCTTGGGTTATACAATAACGTCTTAGCGACGCGATACGGCTTATCCCCGTGTGTAAGAGGTGTAAGCTCGCACAATATACAATATGAGGGGTATTGGCCATAAACGTTACACTATTCCCCCAATCCCCACAATCAATATCAATCAATATCTGAACCCTAGGAGAGGCTTCCGTATAGCAATGTGGTTTAAACATGCAACTGGACAATTACAAAATAAAATACAAGAAAACATAACCGTAACTTGCCTCTGTTAATTGACTGGATCGGAAAAGTCGGTACCGAGGAGGATGTCAGGTTCGTCTCTGAGATCCTACAGTTGAGAACCTTGGCTTAGAACCATAATGAAACCATTCTAGGTGTGCTAGTTACAATCTCTAGAAGTAGACCCTAGTCAGGTTTTAAGCTTATTAATTAATCTACCGGAAATCGGCTAACGTCGCAATCTACGTTCGTTATTATTTTAATTAAATAAGTCGATTATTGATTAATTGGAAAAATGATAATTACCGGTTAATTTGGCAAAACTTTGTATTTTAATATATATATATATATATATATATATATATATATATATATATATATATATATATATATATATATATATATATATATATATATATATATATATATATATATACATTTTCCTTTTAGTGATAAAACATGGACTTTGTTATCTTACAAATATTTTATTCAAGTTAATTTATTGTGAAAAACCTTATTAATTTTATACAAAATAATTAATACCTAAATTATAATTACGCGTCTAATAACGAAAACAACTCAGAAAAGAAAGTAAAAACCTAAACTACACAATACAGGGTCACAGCGAAAAAATAGAAAACTGGGCTTATGCCCTTTATAAATTTTACATAAATTAATTAATTCATCTAGGTGAGCTCTGAGTGTCGCGAACGGTCCAAACAGTAGGCCGAAGCCCTGCACCAAGAATACTAACAGCAGTACCAGTTCTAAAAATAATTATAAATATAAATATAGTTGTAAAAATGCGTCTCAGACTTGGTCCAAATGTCATGTTGTTGGCTAGCGCCTCAACGTATGGGAACCCTGTAGCGTTTGTGCTTTGCCGAGGCTCATTCGACCGATACGGTCGTCGCATTAACGGGGATACGAAACTCAAAAATCCACTTCAAAACGACAAAACCACTTTTGTAATTCGTTTGCAAAATACCGAATTTGAAAATAGAGTCCCATTTTAAAATACTTTATTTTTGAAAACTCTTTCGAAAATTTGGGCAGCATCTCCTCTGTAATTGGGACAACCCAATCCTGAGACGGTGCCAAAAGTCAACATAAATAATATCCCAAACCAGGGAAACAACCCAAACCATCCATAATAATATTCCACACAGAAATAATATCCAACCCGAAAACACATCATAATTATATACAGCCAAAACCACAGAATACTCCCAAAATAAATTCAAAAATTCTGTAACAGGATCGGGGACCATATCATCATCGACACTAAAGTAGGGACACAGGGACACAAGATATACATTGGGTTGCTCGGCTAGAGCTCTCAGATGCAAAAATAGAGATAGAAATATCCACGCGGACAGCAGATCGGGATTGCTGGAACAGCGCACATGAGCCGCGGAAGAGGCGGACAACGGCAGCACTGTTACGGAAATTACGGAAACAGCGGATCGTCGCACAGCCAAGGCTGGAGGCCGGGTTCGGTCGCAGGGGAAGCCGCGGGAACGGCGCTGGGACGGGGCTCGCCGCGAGGGTGCGCGCGGGTGCTGGACAAGCGGGAAGTGGCACCGAGGAGGTCGGGTCGACGGGCTTGGGCGCTGGAGGAGGCGGTACGGAGGGGCGCACGGCCGGTATGGGTTAGCCGGAGTTGGCCGAACGGGCTAGGGCACGGGGCGCCGGAGACTCGGGGGCGGTTCTGGAGGAGCTAGGGAAGGGTTTGAGTGAGAGGAAGAGTGAGAGGAAGGAGAGTGGGAGTTGGAAATGAGTGCTGGTGGTTATGGTGAGTAGTGGGCTTAATAAAATGGGAGAAGAAGTAGTGGAGTGGTGAAGAGGAGTTAGAGGAGAAAAAGTAGGGGTGCTGGCTTGGCCGTGGGAGACCAAGCCAGATGGTTTTTTTTAATTAATAAAAGTCAGGATTTTAAAAGAATGAATAAAGATGGGTTCGGAACGGGATTGGGTTTCGGGAAACCGTGTTCGAACTCGGGGTCGGACTCCGGTCACGGGATCGGGATAGGGCACAAATAAAAAATCAATGATTAATTTTTTAAAAAAATAATATTTTCCTAACCGACTATTAATAATAATAATAATAATAATAATAATAATAATAATACTAATACTAAAGCTAAGATTACACTACAAATCCAATAATTAATAAATTCTAAAACTCTGGGTTTCACACTAATGGTTTATATGAAACACTCTGTCATAAATATGATGTCTACTACGTTTTACATGTGGTTCTGACGTTTAAAATAAATAGTTAATATGTTTACAAACCATTAGATCACATCAGTAATGAATGTCATATCAGTTATTCTTTTCCTTCATCCTCTCTACTAATGGAGAACTCCCAAATGTCACCATTCAACTCTAAAGTTTGGTCAAAGAATGTTTTTCCAATAAAGGATTCTTTCAATTCCAATTGTTGTGAAATATTATTGTCATTTCTTGACTTGGAATACATAATATGTTTAGACCAGTATGAATGCCATAATATAATATGTTCCTTTATAGAATTTTTCGAGTAATAGTTCAAATTTTATTTCTATATCTATTAGTTTTATTTATTATTTCTTGTCTAACAAGAAATATTATTTTTATACTATTGTCTTGACATTTCTATAGTTAATATCAGTGACAATAAACATATTCTTCTTTTACTGGTTATATACAGTCATTACCATTGGCTAGAATACAATAATAACTTAACATCCTAACCCTTGGTGGATATTTGGTTGAACTTTTATTATTAGGTAGAACACTTTGTACAAACAGGAAAAATCTTCATTTCTTAGTCCACTAGTTTAACGCAATACATTATTAACTTTTTGTCAAATATAAAAATATATGTTATTTTTCAAATCTTGCATATTAAAACTTTGTAAAATCATCGTTGAAAAAATTTGTGCATAGTTTCAGGTATATATTTCTTGTTAATATGCAAACTAACCTCTATTCTCTTGAAGGTATAATCCATATAGAGATTTTAATTTTGGAAAAGAGCAACACATTAACGGTGCGGTAATAAAAAGTTCATTGTATTCACTCATCCTAAACATAATTTTTGTAAAGTTATCTTTCAAATCAGAAGCATTAGAGATTGTGACTTGTTAGTCCATCTCTAACATGTCAAGGGTGAAGTGAGAATAATGAAAATATCTAAAATGACATCTTTTGAAGTGTTATTGGTAAGCCAAAATCAAGAGGTACAAAATTGTTTCGATCACGTGGGAAGGTAATTTTTACATTACAATTCACATATTCTATTCATTTTGATTACAAAATTTAATTGGAGAAAAATCTATGAGCCAATTATCTTGATTTATACATATGGTTCTGTATATTATTGTATAAAAGTAACATTCTCTGCATGTTATTTTTACATGTTTGAACATTAAATGACTTTATTATCACAATATTAGAATTTTTAGTCAGAAAGAAATCACAATATTGTTCTGTCACGATATTTAGACAAATTTTTCTTTTGTTTATATTTCGTAATGCTATAACTCTTTGATTCATTCAAACAATTTTGTCACAAGAAAATAGTTAATGAAATTGCAAATTCCTTTAAATCTAAAGTTTTAAAGTTAAAATCAATTTGGGTATAAGCCAAAAGTGTCCTTCTGTCAATCAGACGTAAATAGCTTTAAGCGACACGGTATTTAATCGTCCCCCTGTGAACCTCCGCTAGCTGGGAACCGGCCCCTACAACTAATCCAAGTTGATCAAAACTTGATAAACTAAAGATTTGGTAAGGTCAATTAGCAAAATTCACTCAAACTATTATTTTATTACTTTAGGCTGTCATTTTTGTAAAAATAGCTTGTAAAGATAAATCATTAGAACCAAGGCTGAAAGTTACTGTATCTTACTTTAAGGGACGATACAGTCAGATGAGTTTTTGCTCATTGGCCTAATGTTTATATCAGCGATTAGTAAAATCACATACTTGTTAAATAATTATGATGTCACCAAATCTGATTTAGAAAATAATTAAATCAGTCAAACCAGTTTCAAAATATTTCTTAAAGGATATTCTAGACTAAAAAATTGTATCATATTAGATATTCTTATATTCATAGAAAGTCATTTTAATACAAACTGAATAACTGATTCACATGACATCTAATTCATTTATGGAGATATATATATATATTTTTATACTCTATGAGAAGTTGTCATCTCTTGAGTTTATGTAAGAATCATAGATAAGAGTATTATATACTCAAAAATGTTATCGTCAGTTACATCTTGTACTGAAGCTGTATGGCTTAGACATTTTATACTTTACATGATCAACATATTTTTTATCTGTCATTTATTTTAAAATTATGGAAGAAGGAACCGAGAAGGAGGTATCAGCAACAACTGGTTTTATTACGGGACAGCTCATGATGTTCATATCGATCTATTATGTGCCTCTACATCTAGCTAAAAGTATGATCTTGTGCATTCTAAAATGAACAGGTATTTGCAGCTGCGTTTCAAGACATTAAAAGTGCTTTAAAAACAAAAATTTAGTTCTTGACTATAAAGTCATAAAGAACTTTACAGATCTCTTGACGAAAAGTCTATTTACTCTTGATGAAGAGTTTGTCTAGAAAATTATCCTAAAATCACCGAGGGGGATGGGGTTAAGCCCATAAGTAAGTCACCAGCAGTGGCAACCCAACCGAGTCTGACTGGAGATCCCAAGAAGCTGGTTCAAGGGGTAGAAATAAGCTGGACTTCAGTGACTTTATGGAACACTGACCCGAGATTAAAATATCATTAAAATAATGCTCAAGTGGATGTACATGTGTACAATAATTTTCTATCCCTATGGTGACAGTGTTCCGATGTGATTTGGTTATGATGAGTTTTAAACTCTTAATAGGTCCAAGCATGTTATGCAGGGTTGACTCCAATCACCAACCCTTTAAGGAATTAACTATGTGAGAGGTCGTGAAGGCCGCGACTATGGGACAGGACGATTCCAGACAACTCTCATGAATATGAAAAAATGTATGGTCAATCTAACGCGCCATCCGATAGACCCAAGTACCTCTAGCGTACTATATGTGCTATTGTCTGAATCTGGTTTAAGAAGTCTGATTTAAGGCGTAGTCCATCAAGTACTTCTTCAAATAAAGACAACAGTCACTAAGTGAGATTCAAGGCTGTAGTCCATCTCATCTATGCATAGTATATAATTGCCCAGAATTCTTAATTTTTTCCCTCCTTTTTTCTGTTGTTTCAGAACTTGATTTTTTTGGGGGGGGGATTGTTACATAATTTGAGAAAAATCCAAATTCCTTCTTCCTCTCTTCACTATCATTCAATTTTCTATTTAATACTTTCAACCATTTTTTTTGTTTAAATTTTGACCGTTTCAATATTTATTTTGTATTCATTGGTATTTTATGGGCTTATGCTTAATAACCAAATGACTACATGACTAGCCATAAAATTCTATTAAAATTCATTGAATTTGTAGGAAGAGGGGTTGCCTATATATGTATCCATATTGTTAGTAATATACTTGAGAAGAAAAAAGGGTAACCATGTGATTCCTGCTCCTCTCCTCCTTCACAAATATGTATTCCTTCTTTCCTTTCCATTTCAATCTTTTCTGCTCTCGGCAAGAGTTAAGTCAGGGTCAATCTTCCTGAGTTGTGTGCGATGACGGGATATCGGTATAGCAAGGGTTTTACCACTAGGAGAATTCGGAACAAGTCCGCACATAGACCCGAATCAACTCTTAGGGCAATGCTTCGTGCGCGACTTCCTCGGAGGTCGGTAACTTTAATTTGATTTATTTTGTTTACATGTTTTTAAGAAGATTAATGTTATATGTACCTCCAAAAATTTCATCCCTCCATGTCCTTCCGCCACATGGCACTCCTTTATTGATCCAAGCAAATAGGGGCATGGTTGGGGGAAGACATGAGCTAATAGAAGAGGCCACGTGATGGAGGAACATGGAGGAATGTGTATTTGGAGGTACATGAATCACTTTCCTTTTAAGAAGCAGTATTTTTAACAGTATTTGTATAAGCCAAGAAGGTGCACAAATGATAATTTATTGGAACAAAAAGGTCGAAATCACAAATCGGTAGATGGTCGAAATCACATATCAGAAGAAAGTTGGATACACGGTTGTAGGAACGTTCAGCTACAGCTAGCTAGCTAAGAAGAAAGGAATTGAACAAAAATTTAGTAGTTGTTGTAACTCATCATGGTGAATCATGGTGACTCTTCATTTTGTAACTCATGACTCTTCACTTTGTAACTCCTAAGTGACCTTTCATTATGTAACTCCCAACCTCTCTCTTACTATATAAAGAGAGGTTGGGATGGCTTTAGATAGATTGATACACATTGAGATATATTGATATACCATTTGAGATGTTGAGCTAATTTGCCTCACAACACGTTATCAGCACTTTGCTCGTGCAACGCCGGAGACCCGACGTACCGCTCGCCTCGCCGTCCGCCGACCGTTGCCCCGCGCGCACGCCGTCGCTCGTCGCCGATCCCGCGTATCCGCATGGGTCCTGTCCGATTCCACGGTTTCCGTACAACGACGGTAACCCTTAATTTCTTCTTAAGAATATTTTCTAAGAAATATTTGCTAGTAAACTGATTTAGTAAGAATATTTTTATAAGAAATATTTCGTAGTGAAATATTTTTCCGGACAGTAAGATTTTTTCCCTAACAGAGAGTACAGGAATAAATTTGTATTAGCATGCAAATATTTTGTTCCAAAGGATGCTAGTACAAATTTTTCCAAAGCATGATGTTAGCTCTGGGATTACTTAATATTAGTTCTGTGACTTTTCATTTCGGATTTTTTTCAGAATGATAGCTTTCTGGTTCTCATTACTTGATTTTTCTATTCACATTCTGTTAACAGTTGCAAATTTGTTTTTATGTATAACTTTGCTATAATCTAGCCTTTAGCATACTAGTTTTTTTTTTTAAAAAAACATATTTGTTAGTTAATTTCTGAGGAAATAAATTTTTGATAGCAAATTTTCATGTTGAAAAAGAAAATTTAGATGCTAACATTTTTTTGGTAATGATGGATTTGGAGCGCCCCTGCGAGCGCCACAGTGCCATCTGCACCCCGACAAGCACCTCAGTAGCATTTTTTTCTTTATGTTACTCAGTGAATTATTGTAACAGATTGGTAATAAAAATTGTATTTTTTTCTCGCTATTTTTTTGGCGTTGCTTCATTAGACGTCGGAAAAATAGTTTACATTTTTTGGTGCCGCTTGCTTAGGCACCAATTCTTTTGTGTGTTGTTGCCTACTTATGTTGTATGTTTTTTTTTCGCGTAATGGCGTGGAAATTGAAAAATTGTCTTGGCTACATAAACAAATTCTGGTACCGCCAAATTTGGGCCTCCCAAAAATAACCTTTTTGGTTAATAATTTTTAAAAGGCAACGCTCATTTTGAGCACGCACTAAATTGTCACCTATTTTGCACAGTTTGCAAATAGCGTGAATTTCTTGAAAAATCTTATTTATTCTCATATTTGACAAAAATTTTACGAAGTCTCTCCGAATAGGCTCACCTATTTGGGTATGATGTCAGAAAGAACTTGGGGCTTGGTTTTTAAGTGGTCCCCGGTGACCCTCCTCCCTCATTTTCCCGCCTGGTCATATTCACGTAGAGCTACTAAAAGGGGTTGACCGAATATTATTTTTTGCTCAAATTGTATTTATAATTATGCAATTTTGCAAGAAACTTATTGACCTCTCTATATCGGCCCGTTGATCGATATGAGTTAATTTTTAAACAAAAATCATTTTTTCTCAAAATCGTTATTTTTATTTACGATTCTTTGTTGTTGCTTATGTAAACCAAATCCATATAAACTTGTCGTTTTATATGTTGACTGATCAAGATTTTTTCTCCTCTTGTAGAAAAATGTCGATCAAGATTGATTTTTCCATCCTTGATGCCTTTGGCAAGAACTACTTAGACTGGACGCAAGACATCCAGAACCATCTAGATGCACAGGGCCTCTTGGACGTCATCTATAACGAGGAAGAGCGTGAAGAGGAAGTCACTCGCTCAATGAACGCCAAAGCGATGATTCTATTCCGCAGGCATTTATCTGACGCCATGAAGTCGGAGTTCATTGAAATCTCCTCGCCGAAGACGCTATGGGACTCTCTGAAAGAGCGCTTCGACCACCAGAAGACCATACGGCTACCTAAAGCACGCCATGACTGGTTGAACCTGCGCTTCCAAGACTTTAAGAGTGTAACTGATTACAATAATAAAGTCTGCAGGATTCGATCACTTCTCCAATACTGCGGTGAGATATTAACCGACAGTGATCTAGTAGAGAAAACATACACCACATTTCCTTCCACTGACAACTTGCTCCAGAAGCAATACCGTCAATCTAAGTTCACCAAGTTTCCCGAGCTCATCATCCAGCTTTTACTAGACGAGAAGAACAGTCTCATTTTAATGAGAAACAACAATTCTCGTCCTGCAAGAACAAAGGCAATTCTAATGCCTGATGCAAACGCTCTCCGTGGACCAAATCTACGGTAGAAATGAGACAAGGGCCAGTCGTCCCAGCCAAAGAACAGAGGCGAGTTTAAGTCTCGCCACCCAAAGCGAGGTTCTAACAAGAACCAAGGACCTTTGACTCCTAGACAGTCTCATGGTAAGAACCAACGGGCCAGTCGTCCCAAAGCGAGAGTGGAAGGCCAAACGCCTACTCTCTGCTACAAATGTGGTGCTTATGGTCATATGCAACGGACTTGCAGGGCGACCCCCCAAGAAGTTGATAACTATCACAAGGGACGCCGGGCCGAAGCAAATCTGGTCAACGAGTGCGAAAATCTAAATCTTCAGACCCCCGATTTTGTAGCAGAAATGGAATAATGAATCTCCATTATCTCTCTATATTTGATTTAAGTCATGAAACTTTTGGTGGTTTGTATTTTCTGTTTTCTCGATAAATTAAAGTTCTATTTCGATCACTTTCCTCAAACGTGTGACAAACTTTAATTTTCTTTACTTATAGGCATGGACCACGGGGCAGTAGATTGTCTGGTTGATAGTGGAATGACCCACACTATCTTGAGAGATAAATCATACTTTATCTCCTATATGCCTAAAGTAACCTCAGTGACAACCATTTCGGGACCCTCAACCCTTGTTTAAGGTTTTGGCAAAGTTCGTTTTTCGTTGTCCAAAGGTACTCCCGTTGAAGTATCAGAGGGCTTATATTCTCCAAGGTCCAATCGTACCTTACTGAGTTTTAAGGATATTCGAGAAAACGGATTTCATATTGAAACTGCTCGAGAACATGGCTTCGATTATCTTTTCATTACCTCCACTCAGTACGGCCAAAAGCGTATCTTGGAGAAGTTGAAATGTCTTTCAAGTGGTTTGTATCTCACTACGATACAACACATCGAGAGTAATCTCATCTTTCGCCGAGTGCCAGTTGATGAGAGGACTTTTATGCTATGGCATGACCGGCTGGGTCATCCGGGTCAAAATACGATGCTTCGCACTATGAATGCATCACATGGGCATCCTCTTGGAGGAAAGAATTTCGTTATAAATCCGAAAAGCCTATACCAAGCTTGCTCGATTGGGAAGACGAATCTCAAGCCACTCCATGTGAAACCTACGAGATTGGTTTCCCAATTCCTTGAGAGAATTCATGGAGATATTTGTGGACCAATCCAACCAACATGCGGACCATTTAAATACTTCATGGTTTTGGTTGATGCATCGACTAGATGGTCACACGTAGTGTTGTTGTCCACCGAAATACAACAATTCCTAAACTCCTCGCCCAGATCATTAAGTCAAGGGCTCACCATCCGGATTATCCGATAAAGTCTATTAGACTTGATAATACCGCAGAGTTTACATCGAAGACTTTCGATGATTATTGTATGACTTTGGGAATAAATCTTGAATACCCTATTGCGTATGTTCATAACCAAAATGGCCTAGCGGAAGCTTTTATAAAGCGACTGCAAGTGATAGCGCGGACCTTGGTTATGCGCACCAAACTCCCGCTATCTGCATGGGGCTATACAATTTTGCACGCTGCAAATTTGGTCCGTCTGAGGCCCATGGCCATCCAACCACTTTCTGCGTACCAGCTGGTTACTGGATGTGAGCCTGACATCTCACATTTACGCATGTTTGGGTGCCTAATCAATGTTCCAATTGAGCCGATAAGACGTTCAAAATTTGGACCTCAGAAGTGACGGGGAATATATATCGGTTATAACTCCACGTCCATCATTCGCTATTTAGAGCCCTTGACAGGCGATCTCTTTACCGCGAGACACACGGATTGTGACTTTGATGAGGCAATCTTCCCATCGTTAGGGGGAGAAATGCACGCTAACATTGATGAGGAACGACGTGAATTAGCATGGCATGTGCCCGCTTTTGCTTATTATGATCCTCCCTCTGCACATAGTGATAAGGAAGTGCAGAGGATTCTAGGTCTGCAAGATATTGTAAATCAAATGCCAGACGCATTTAGCGACCTAGCAAAAGTCACGAGATCAATTATACTTGCTGCAAATGTGCCTGCAAGGATAGACGTCCCTGAGAGACGCCATGTTCCTGTGAAACATGTTGCTTCGGTCGAACCCATCGAGCAAAGGACGCTGCCATCGACCGTCTAATCCACCGCTATTCTCAAAAAAAAGGGAAGATCGGTTGGTTCCAAAGATGTTCTGTCCCGAAAGCGGAGAAATCTTGTTAAAAGCGTTTGCCACATGATATTATTAAGGATCACGGCGATGTATTAGAAGAGCACATTCCAGATGAAACGCCTATTCCTAATCATGCTGATAACCTCGAAATATCCGTCGAGTATGCTCGCTTAGACGATATTTTGAAAAGAAATAAAACTGTCATCGATGATGTGTTCATATACTCAGTGGCCACTGACATTATGAACAATGATGACATGGAACCTTGTAGTGTTGCCGAGTGTCAACGACGAACGGACTGGTCACAATAGAAACAAGCAATCCAGGCTGAACTAGACTCCTTAGCAAAAAGAAGCGTGTTTGGACCTGTTGCTCTAACACCACCCAATGTTAAACCAGTTGGTCACAAATGGGTTTTTCTAAGGAAGCGTAATGAGAGAAATGAGATTGTGCGATACAAGGCTCGCCTTGTTGCGCAAGGCTTCTCACAACGTCCTGGAATTGATTACGAGGAGACGTATTCTCCCGTAATGGACGTCATAACGTTCCGCTACTTAATCAGTTTAGTAGTTTCCGAAAAACTGAATATACAGCTCATGGATGTGGTCACAGCCTATCTCTACGGGGATCTAGACACAGAGATATACATGAAAGTCCCTGAAGGACTAAAGATGCCTGAATCAAGTAGTTCCCGACCACGGAACGCGTTCTCGATTAGACTGAGGAGTTCGCTATATGGATTGAAACAATCCAGACGAATGTGGTATAACCGCCTAAGCGAATACTTGATCGGTTTGGGATACGTTAAAAACGAACTTTGCCCATGCATATTCATAAAGAAATCCATTTCAGGATAAGCAATCATCGCGGTCTATGTAGATGACATGAATCTCATAGGAACCGAAAAAGACTTGTCAGAAACTGCTGATTTCCTGAAGAGGGAATTCGAGATGAAGGATCTTGGGAAGACACGGTTTTGCCTCGGCCTGCAGATCGAGCACCGTAAAGATGGAATCCTTATCCATCAAGCGAACTACACTCAAAAGGTGTTGAGACGCTTTAGTCATTTTGATGTTAAGCCGTCCGCTACTCCCATGATCGTCCGCTCTCTAGACATTACTAAGAACCCATTCCGTCCAAAGGAGGACGACGAAGAGATATTGAGTCCTGAGTGCTCTTATCTGGGTGCAATAGGCACTTTATTGTACTTGGCCCAATGTAGTAGACCGGACATCTCGTTTGCTATGAATTGTCTAGCTCGACACAGCACCGCGCCAACGCGCTGCCATTGGAATGGCATAAAAGATATTTTCTGCTACCTTAAGGGTATTATGGACTTGGGCTTGTTCTATCCCTACGCGGTTTTGAGTGAGTCCAACGCTCTTGGCACTCGAAGCAATGCGACCCTTGTTGGCTACGTCGATGCGGGATACTTATCTGATCCGCACAAGGGGCGTTCCCAATCTGGTTACGTCTTTACCATTGGGAACACGGCGATTTCTTGGAGGTCTCGCAAACAGACCTTAGTGGCTACTTCAACGAACCACTCTGAGCTACTCGCGCTCTATGAGGCGACTAGAGAGTGTGTATGGCTTCGAGCTGTTATTGGCCATATTCGAAGTACATGTGATCTTCCATACGACCCAGATGAACCTGTTGTCGTCTATGAGGACAATACCGCTGTTATTGATCAAGCGAAACATGGTTACATCAAAGGGGATGCTACCAAGCACATATCGCCCAAGTTGTTCTTTACACATGAACCACAAGCGCTTCAGAAGATTGAAGTGCAACACATTGGATCGGAGAATAACCGTGCAGACTTGTTCACCAAGTCACTGCCGAAACACTCGTTCCAGAAACATGTCAGAGCGATTGGACTTAGAAAATTTTCAGAGCTAGCCTAAGTGAAACATGTTTCCTGCACCCTGTTGTGTGCATGTGAGGGGGAGCGCCCCAACGAGCACCTCCAAACGCCCTGTTGTGTGTATATCCCGCACCATGTCGAGTGCGAGTGAAAAGGGAAGCATCCTGATGTATGCTTGTGTACTCTTTTTTCCTTCGACCAAAGTTTTTTCCACTGGATTTTCTTTGGCAGGGTTTTTAACGAGACACATTTCAAATCTCTTATTCACTAAGGACTATTGTGATCAGGGGGAGTATCCAGTGTATACTTCTAAACCATCGTGTACTCTTTTGTCCTTCGATCAGCGGTTTTTTCCTACTGGATTTTTTCTGATAAGGTTTTGACGAGGCACCTTTGCAATGGTTAGTTTACCCCCATCACACTGACCTGTGTGTGCTCTTTTGTCCTTCGACCAAAGTTTTTTTTCCACTGGATTTTCTTTGGCAAGATTTTAACGAGGTACAAGTAGGTGGTCATTTTTGAATCTGCAAGCTACAGACAGACGAAGAAGCTCAGTGGTGTTTACAAGCAGAGTTTGTGAAGAGCCAAGGGGGAGTGTTGTAACTCATCATGGTGAATCATGATGACTCTTCATTTTGTAACTCATGACTCTTCACTTTGTAACTCCTAAGTGACCTTTCATTATATATGTAACTCCCAATCTCTCTCTTACTATATAAAGAGAGGTTGGGATGGCTTGTAGATAAATTGATACAATTGAGATATATTGACCATTTGAAATGTTGAACTAATTTGCCTCACAACAGTTGTTTAATTGTAGCGATTTGCCAACATTATTTTCTATGGCGATCCAAGAAAGAAAAAGGGGACTAGAAGTTGAACGTTTTCGTGTATTAGTTGGTGGTCACACATGTACCGTCTCTTCTTCGGAGTAAGAAAGCGTCATTGTCGTATGCATCCGACATAGGCATCTACCTACGTACGCACATGCATGCATGTATCAGTACAATAATACATATGATAATCGAATTTAAAATTTAGCAAGGCACAGTACGCCACGCCAGGCATGTGTCTTTCTGCATCAGGACCATAAAAAATGTTGGCAAATCGCTACGTTACCAACCAATAAAATATTAATTGTTTTAGAACCTTTCTGCGTTGAAACTGTTAGCTAGGCTGTAGCTGGTTTTTTTTTTTTTAAGGCTGTAGCCGGTTCACATCCTTGTTAGCAATCACCCGAAAAAAATGCGTATTATACGCAAATTTTTTCGTATCTTACATAAACGTATAATACGTATGTATATTTAAAAAATTCGGACTTGTATGCAAATTTTAAGTCTGTGGAGTTTTAAATACGTACCGTACAAATTTTTAAAACATTCGGTCAAAAAAAACTTGTCTAGAAACCCAACAGTTTTCACTTTCTTGACGCTTGCTGCTATTAAATATTAAGACTGGCACAATTATCAAAAAAAAAGAAAAAAAATCTCACAGCTGTAACCAAACATAGAAACCTAAGAATCTTTGCACATGTTGCTTGCAACAATCAAAGAAAAATCTTTTGGTTTTTTATCCTACTTTCACTTTCTTTTCTTTATATAATGTTCCCAACCTCATCTTATTCTCACACTGAATCCTTGTTTATATATGAAGGAGTAGAGGTCTGTGGGCAATATATATATGCCGAATTTTTAATGCCGAATTTGTTCATATGAAACGTACTAAACACGAATTAAATCTAATTCGAATGTTTTTTGTTAGACAATTTTTTGACCGAATTTTTTACCGAATTTTACTTATATTGTGCCGATTTATATTCGTACTTTTGTCGTCCCAAATTTTTTCCGTTTGCCGAATTGCTAACAAGGGTTCACACATGCATGATAATAACAGTCAGTGTTCGCCATTATTGACTTAAAGAACTTAAACTGGCATGCAAAGTCGCACGTTAGACACGAACAAATCCATGTGCTCGCTCGCTCGATCGATCGATCAAATCATATTATATTATATGATTTTTCCAGTTCTCGGCATCTTCCATATTTTCTTAATTCTCTCGTTGATTTCCACTTGTGACGTTTCAATTTCAAAATACATACAATCGATTCTTTATAGACCTTCTGAAGAGTACTACACATTGTCTAAAGTGAACTCCAGGCCACACATCACTATAGATATCAATGCCGGGCAACTAATATTGTAAACATAAATCTTAAATTCGAACTTGTCAATCTAAAACATGTAAATTGACATAGGATCTTGATCATATATAATTAGTCACTATAAATCATAAAATTATACCGAAATCTGTCGTTTATTTTGATGTGAAATTCTCCTTCTCTCTTGGCCTATTTTATAAGTTGTGTTTCTTAAGATGATCCAAATGATGGAATTTGGGTTCATATATATAGGCAGAGAGAGGGAACGAATTTTTGCAACCTCTCATCAAAGGTGCAACCATTCACTAAAAGTTTGCAACCGTCCATCAAAGTTGCAAATGGTAGGAATCTTCTAATTTAACCAAACATTTATTATTCAGCAATTACCTAATTTAACCATGATATAAAATATGGACCACATGTTAATGAAATTTTTATGAAGTTAGAGATACACAAATTTCTAACAGTCTCCCACTTCCATATAACAATCATATTTATGGTTTCATATAGGAGTCACAAGGCGCGCATAAATGCTGAAATAATAAACTTTAAAACGTTTGTCTTAATTACCTCAGTTAATTAAATTATTGATAAGAGTCATAGCGGTTCCATATTAATTAAAGAACATGGTCCCTTCCATGTACCACATACCAATAATCTACTTAACCAAGTCTGTACAACGAAGCAATCATAATGTTCCCTTAATGTCTTAATGAAAAGACTATTTATGTTATCATTTATCAATTCACATAATATGTACATAGACAATGGAAACAGAAAAATTTGGAATGTTCAATAATGAATTCTCAAAGGTGTCAAAATACAAGCACATAACAATCTATCAATAATAAAATACTATTGTTTATCACTACCAAAATTTATCGATTTAGTGACGGCCCTATCCGTTGCCAATCCGACGGTAATTACAATTAGCGACCGATCACTGACGGATTTTGGCAAAAAAAATCCGTCGGCAATCAGCTCGTCGCTAATAACGGTCCGTCGCTACGTAGTCGTGAAGCGACGGAATAGCGACGGCTTTTCGACTTCACAATACGAAGCTTTAGCGACGCGTTTTCGACGGACTCTCGTCCATTTCAAGTTTTAAGTACTGAACTGTGTAGACAATAGCGACGTTAAATTTCGTCGGTAACCCGTCGTAATAGCGTATCAGAGTGTACCATGCCGTCGCTAATCCGTCGACGCCTTCGATAACAAATGACGGATTGGCGACGGTTTTCTGACGGAAAATCCGTCGATCAGCTTCTGGAAATTCATGTCATTTCCAGCAACATGGCGACGGATAAGTCGTCGCTATTCCTTCGATATATATCGACGGAATACGGACGGATTAACCGTCGATCTTGTTTTGAAAATTCTTGGTATTTCCAGAACAAGGGCGACGGATAGGTCGTCACTATTCCGTCGAACAATATACCATACCGACGGATAATCCGTCGACCATATCCGTCGCTACCTGGAAACATTTTCAAATCTCCAGTTAGCGACGAAATAGCCGTCGAAAAGTAGTCGGAAACTGGTAGTAACCGTCGCAAAACGGTCACAAGTCCGTCGCTAACTGAGAATATTTTGAAAAAAAAATTACAGCGCTTTCCCTTTTCGCAAAAATTTGCATAAACCAAACCAATATATAATGCACACCAATTATCCAACAATCACATAGACCAAATATATTATGCACACCAATTATCCAAGAATCACATAGACCAAATATGCACATACGAATTTAATGCACACCAATTATCCAAGAATCATATAGACCAAACCAAATTAATATAAAATAGACATCAATTATCCGGAAGAGTAACCTAATATCCATCGTTATAATCCGATCATAGCACAAATATTCCAAATTTTTCACAAATATTCCAAAATACATAGGAAAGAGTTGGCCAGTTACAGTAACCTAATATCCATCGTTATAATCCGATCATAGCACAAATATTCCAAAATTTTCACAAATATTTCAAAACACGTAGGAAAATCGACTTTGGCCTCAACAAAGACCACAAGTCAGACGATGAATCCTCACAGCCAGGGATGATAGTTGCGTTGAGGCATGTACCATTCTATCAGCCACTTTGCATACGAAGGCTCAATCTGGTTGAGGTCTTCTGTAGGGACAGGAGGGTCGGTCCCAATGCTACTACTCTCTGACGGTGGCTCCTCCTTAGCTTCAAGCTTGGGAGCAATCTCTTCCCTAATGGTCATCGGTTCTTCCTTGACCTCGACCTTTGGTAACACCTTCTCCTTAACAGTCACCGGCTCTTGTTTGACGACGGAGACTTCCTCCGTTTCGACCTCCAAGGATTTCTTGCCTCAACCCCTTCCGCGACTAGCAGCACCACCTCGACGAGTCCTAGGAGCCATCTTTCTGACAACAGAAATTTTCATATAGGGTAAAGAAATTTACATAAGTTATAAAAGTTGTGACGTTGGTTTTTTGTGTTCATCATCATTAGAGGGAGCAACACTGGAAAAGTTATGACGTTGGTATCATGAGAGAGTAAAAATCTGTATCACAAGACTAACAGAATTACTATGTAATCATGTACTCATCAATAACCGGATGTAACTGGAGTCGTTGGGCCTATCGTGCAGTAATTTGTGGATCCGCTGGTATAGGCCAGATGTACTTAGTATCTAGTGTATCAGATTAGTATCGGTCTATCGATTTGGTATAGGACGTATCATATTGGTATTGGCCTTAACAAATTGGTATCATCCTATATCCGATATGTACATGTATCGGCCGAATAGCTAGGATTCATATTGGCCTTATCGATTTGGTATCGGTCATATCCGATAGGTATCGGCCGTGTTGGATTAGTATAGACTATTTCGGATTAGTATCGTGCAAGGCTTAGTAACAACTGTACTTGGATTTCTCTCTTCTCGAGCTAGAATACCATTGCAAGAGAATCACCAGATCGTGATTGGCCAGTTACAGTAACATACATACTTCCTTTTCCATCAGGAAAAGCGAGATTAAAAAGAAAGTATGTATGTTCTGTAACTGGCCATCTACGCTCTCGTGACTCTCTTGCAATGGTAATCTAGCTCTAGAAGAGAGAAATCCAAGTACAGTTGTTACTAAACCTTCCACGATACTAATCCGAAATGGTATATAATAATCCAACACGGCCGATACCTATCGGATATGACCGATACCAAATCGATAAGGCCAATATGAATCCTAGTTATACGGCCGATACATATCGGATAGAACGATACCAATTCGCTAAGACCAATACCAACCGATACGGCCCATACCAAAATGATAGATCGATACTAATTCGATACGGTCAATACTTATAAGTACCTACGGTCCAGGAGGTTGATCCGCTAGTACATCCATGTACGATCAACGAAGTAACGATCTATTTCAATTTGGATGTGAAAATCTGTATCGTAAGACAAACTAAACATAATCAGTTCTATTTCACATGCTTAATTGCCAAGTATGGGAACGAATGGCTCAGAACACAACCCAAAATTCATTCTAGCATACATTAGTGTGAATCATCTACGTTCTGTACATATGGTGTAGTATATGTTCTTATCGTATCTAGTATCTGAAGGATGTAACAGAATCAAGATGAACTCACATAATGTTTACAGTCTTGGTCTCAACTGTCTTCGATTCTATGATACCATGTCTTAGGTTAAATAAATCACTAACCTCATCACGGTGAGTCTTGGTGTAGCACTCAAATGTGGGGCACCTGTAAATTCGTTGAGGTTTTAAATCATCGACATTGAGTTTTAAACCCTCACGTAGCCTTTCTGCTTCACTTCTAGGGTCGAGCAGCATTTTCTTGCAAGCTTCGGTCTCCAGATACTTAGTGTCAAGATTCTGGACGCTTTTGTAGAGCATGTCAATGCATCCTAGCGTCAATTTCCTTGGCAGGAAATTGACGCTAGGATGCGTTGACATGCTCTACAAAAGCATCCAGAATCTTGACACTAAGTATCTGAAGACCGAAGCTTGCAAGAAGATGCTGCTCGACCCTAGAAGTGAAGCAGAAAGGCTACGTGAGGGTTTAAAACTCAATGTCGATGATTTAAAACCTCGACGAATTTACAGGTGCCCCACATTTGAGTGCTACACCAAGACTCACCGTGATGAGGTTAGTGATTTATTTAACCTAATATAGTAATCTTGTAATTTAAAGTTGGAAGAACATGCAAGTAGCCTTATAGTTTCTGCCTCACCAGTCTAATGGCTTAATTGCCAAGTATCGGAACGAATGGCTCAGAACACAATCCAAGATTCATTCTAGCATACATTAGTGAGTTCATCTTGATTCTGTTACGTCCTTCAGATACTATATACGATAAGAACATAGATGATTCACACTAATGTATGCTAGAATGAATCTTGGCTTGTGTTCTGAGCCATCCGTTCTGATCAAGCATCTTCCTTCTCCTCTCCTCCACCATGGCTCTGAACCAATCTGCTCCTCCCTACTTCCCTTCTTTTTATTTGACTCTCTGAGCCACATATGACATCCAGCTCAAGTGTAGAATTGGGGGAGAAGAAGTGGGCAAGAAGAGGAGGGGAAAGCAGCACAGCCGGTGGCATGACCCGGAGGAAGTACAGAGATTTTCTTCAACAGCCGTAGGAGAACTATAAGGATATATCTTTTCACAACATATCACCTTGTCAAAGACCCTTAATGTGACAACCATGTTACCGCGGTGTCGGATGACTAACATGTCATAATTTTCTAAGCCGTGTGTTTTGACATTGTAACACTCATATTCTGAATACGTATTTTGTTAAGCTTGCATGTATTTCAGACCTGTATTTTATTTTCTCGGATTTTGGCATGTACTTGTAATTGGCTTGACCTGCAGATTTTGGTTCTCGTAATTGGGTTTTACCTGGCTTGGTTTATTTTGTGGAGGAAAATTGGTTTGATTTAACATGCATTGGAATACCTTAGCCTATGTTCAACCCTCAACACAACACAACTCACCCTTATTAAAACTCCACCTACTTTTCTCTCTCCTCTTTATTCTCTCATTTATTTCTTCATCTTCTTCTTCTTCCTTCCTCTACACAACACCAAACACCATAGGCAAGTACACCTTGCCACCATATGAGAACTACATTTTATTTGTTCATTAGCTAGATTAGGCCATGGTGATCAACATTAGTGCTTGACATTTTGTGATTTGGAGTCTCCATTGTTCTAGATTTAGGTTTTAACTATTTTTGGATTTACATGGTTTTGATCTATTTTGGTTGGATTTTTGTGGGTTTGATGCTTCCATGTGGAAGAGAATTCAATTTTACTCAAGTTAGAACTTTGAAAATCTAGATTTGGCTTTGATTTGACAAAGATATGAAAATTTGAATTCTTGGTGTTCTTGGTGTTCTTTTCGGCCTGGAGTAGCAGCCTGCAGCCTGCGCTCTTTAGCGCAGTGCTGGACTGCGCAGCCTCTCTCGGCCTGCGCTCTTTAGCGCAGTACTGACCGCACAACTTGTCCTATGGTGAACTGCGCTCAGCCCCATGCGCCAACCATTCCTGCGCACTTCACCCTGCGCAGTTCACTCCTGCGCGCTTGACCCCTGCGCAACCTGCATCCTGCGCCATCCATTGCCTGCACAGTCTAAGCCTATGCAGTCTGCATCCTGCGCCATCCATTGTCCGCGCAATCTAACCCCTGCACAGTTGGCTCCCCGCGCAATCTAATCCTGTGCGCTTGGACCCTGCGCACTTCATCCCTGTGCAGCTGACACCCTGCGCAATCCAACCCCCTGACCCCTTGCGCAATCCATTGGCTCTTGGAGTTTTGGTTTTATTTCTTTAAGCTTGGCTCTTCTATAGCCCTGTATATTGATATTTTATTAGATATTTTACGTCCATTTTATATCCTTATGCCTTTTGTCATGAACTTGATTTTACTTGATATGTTTGGAATGACTATTGTACATGGCATGGTATGACAAGGAACTAGCATAACACGACAGTGACCCGTAGTGGTGTACTCCTGACATGACCAACCTGACATGATAGTGGCCCGTCGTGGCGAACTCTTGACAAGTACCCTGACATGATTTATCTCGATAACTTGATAGTGGCCCGTGGCGGCGCACTCCTGACTTGACTTGACTTGTAACTTGTAACTTGACTCGTATAATCAACTTGACACCGTGGGTGTTCCTGCTTGCCTGCTTGTGCAATCCACTTGTCTTGTCTTGCATCATGTCTAGGACGTAACTCCCTGGTTCCCACGGTCAGGGATTCATACTGAATATGGATTAGGCTAATGACTAGATCAAACTACAGTTTATGGAGAATTTTCAGTCACAGGTAATCTCGTTATCTGGGCGCTCTTAATTGGACTTGTAGCTTGCCGACGAGTAGAGCACATTTCCAGCGCACTGTCATGTGTTGCACCCTCTAAGTCATCTAAGGGTATATCGTCTCCGGGACGATGTACCCAACCATACTCTCAACCCGCGGAAGGATAACTGAATGGTCTGCAGGACTTGGGACTGGGAAATTCTCATTGCATCTTGTTAGTAATTAGGCTTGTGACAACCCTAGTTAGTTAAAGTAGTAAGCCGTAGTAATTGCTTGGCCGCTTGTGAATGAATGATGTCTAGCTCTGTCTAAGTCTTGTCTAGTCCCTGTACCTGGTACTCTTGTACATGCTTATTTTACTTATCTCTAACAATAAATGGGTAGAGACAGAGTGCTGTTCAGGCGAATGGTTACAACCTCGGTCCTTGTCTGGTTTAATGGTTGTAACCTGGCTCCCGGAATGGTCCCACGTCACTAGTCGTTTATTGTCCTGTTGCACTCTTTATTTACTTGTACCTTCTTCCATTTCTTTTCTTATGTTCTGATATGCTGGCTTTTGTTCTTATTTTGTGGTCTCCTTTATGGCACTTGCTCTTTCTGGGGTTTGACCCAGCTGGTTTTGTGTGGCCAGATTTCGGAGCAGCACCCGAAGATCTACCGAACCTCCAGCCCGATGGTGGCAACTAGAAGGAACCCGGGCTACGAGTGGGTTTTCTATTTTGTTTCGCTCACTCTATTGTAAAGTTATTCTTTTGAGGCGTTTAGCTGACGAGCACCTGTTAGCTCGATGCACCTTTACTTATTGTCTGCCTACGGGCTGTAAACATGATTAACAAATCCTAGGGTTGATCATGTATGACTTAACTCTTGCTAGTCCTAGCATTTTGTACGACTAGCTTCATGATCAGCTGATATGTAATATTTGGGACGCCTTTTATTGTATATTTGGTGGTCAAACATCTTGTGATTATATTATTTGCTTGAGATTGAGACAGTAGGCTTGACCTTAAGAGACTGTTGGCTTGTAGTAAACCCTCATATCTAGACAGCCGTGACCGTATGGCGAGATAGACTTCATTTCAATATACGTAGCTGGCTATGTTCGCCCCCGCTCTCCAGTATTCTGGTTCTGGGGCGTGACAGACATAATCCTCCAAACTCTTTCCTGCTATGTAATAATGCAAGATTACTACATAAGAGGAAAGAGTTGGAAAGATTATGTCAAAACACACGGCTTAGAAAACTTATGACATGTTAGTCTTCCGACACCGCGGTAATATGATATTCACATGAAGGGTCTTTGACAAGATGACATGTTGTGAAAAGATATATCCTTATAGTTCTCCTACGGCTGTTGAAGAAAACCTCTGTACTTCCTCCGGGTCATGCCGTCGGCTGTGCTGCTTCTCCTCCTCCGTCGCTAACTGGTCACTAGTCCGTCGGTAACTGAGAATTTTTTTGAAAAAAATTGCAGCACTTTCCCTGTTCACAAAAATATGCATAAACCAAACCAATATATAATGCACACCAATTATCCAAGAATCACATAGACCAAATATGCACATACGAATTTAATGCACGCCAATTATCCAAGAATCATATAGACCAAACCAAATTAATATAAAATAGACATCAATTATCCTGAAGAGTAACCTAATATTCGTCGTTATAATTTGATTTATCTTCAAGTGTGAGAACGGATGGCTCAGAACACAACCCAAGATTCATTCTAGCATACATTAGTGTGAATCATCTATATTCTGTATACATATCGTGTAGTATATGTTCTTATCGTATCTAGTATCTGAAGGACGTAACAGAATCAAGATGAACTCACTAATGTAATACTAAGACATCATCTACTACTATATAAGATATAGTGATAGGTTGTCGCATCATCATTGTCGAGGGATGAGGGTCGGAGGACAGGCAACTTTATCTACGGCTACATAGTTTCTGCCTCGCCAGTCGAATGGCTGCAGGGACTATGTCCTGATCACCATATCATATCGTAGATTAATGCAATTAATGGAGCTAGAAATATCCGTCGCTAACCGGTAACTAGTCCGTCGCTAACTGAGATTGTCACATACACATATGTATATCACAGCTAGATGTATAGATATATACATCTATACAGAAGCACACAACTGATAGAACTCGCACTGTCCTTGAGACAGTGAACATATACACCATGAATCCAAATCCCATATATATTCACATTTACTAATCCAAACACCACCAAACTAATGGAACACCCAATATGGATAACACATTATTTAGCCAATATATAAACTCAAATGAATTTGAGAAGCAAAGCCACCCGCCGCCCCCGACCAAAGCCCGCCGCCCCAAGCCCGCCGCCCAGTAGTTCGGTTGCATATATATATGAAGAGTGCTTATGGGTGTGCGTCGGTTGCAAATAGCCCCGACGCACCCGCCCCAAGCCGGCCGCCCAGCCCCCGACGCCGTCGCTCCAACCCCACCGCCCAGCCTCCGACCCAAGCCAGCCGCCCAGCCTCCGACGCCCCAGCCCGCCTCCCAGACCCCGACGCCACCGTCCCAAGCCCACCGCCCAGCCCCCGACCCAAGCCAGCAGCCCAGCCCCTGACGCCTCCGTCCCAAGCCAGCCGTCCAGCCCCCGACGCCGCCGCCCCAAGCCCACCGCCCAGCCCCCGCCCCAAGCCAGCCGCCCAGCCCCCGACGCCGCCGTCCCAAGCCCACCGCCCAACCCCCGACCCAAGCCAGCCGCCCAGCCCCCGACGCCCCAACCCCAAGCCCGCCTCCCAGACCCCGACGCCCCCGCCCCAAGCCCACCGCCCAGACCCCGACCCAAGCCAGTCGCCCAGCCCCCGACGCCCCCACCCAGCCCCCGACGCCCCAACCCCAAGCCCGTCTTCCAGACCCCGACGCCCCCGTCCAGCCCCCGACGCCCCCGTCCAGCCCCCGACGCCCCAACCCCAAGCCAGCCTCCCAGACCCCGACGCACCCGCCCCAAGCCCACCGCCCAGATCCCGACCCAAGCCAGCCGCCCAGCCCCCGACGCCCCCGCCCCAAGCTCTCCGCCCAGCCCCCGACGTCCCCGCCCCAAGCCCACCGCCCAGCCCCCGACCCAAGCGCGCCGCCCAGCCCCGGACGGCCCAGCCCCAAGCGCGCCGCCCAGCCCCTATACGACACCGCGAGAGAGAGAGAGATCGAGAGAGAGAGAGAGAGGGGGTTACCTTCGGAAGAGAGAGAGGAGAGGACGCCGACGCCGACGCCGACACCGGCGAGAGAGAGAGAGAGAGAGAGAAGAGAGAGTGAATTTGGGGAGAATGCAAAAAGTTCCTCCTGCCGTTTCATTTAAAGTCTGGTACGTATATATAGCGACGGACTAGCGACTGGCACAAACCCGTCGCCCAGCAGTCGCCTTTTTTGATACGTGCCGAGTGAATATCCGTCGCTAAGTCGTCGACGATATGTCCCGCCAATTCTCTACACAATTTCCGCCAAATAATCGACTGCGTAGCGACGACTGTAAATCCATCGCTATAACTAGGACAGTCTAGCGACGGATGTGCGACCTTTCCTTCCCCTAAAATTAAAATAAAATGGCAAAGGCGTGTGGTCGGTAATCAGTCGGCGAGCTGCCACGAAGCCGTCGCTAACGCCGACTGAAAAATGCCGTCACTAAATATCCGCCGCTAATTTAGTGTATTTTGGTAGTGTATTCTCAAGACCCATCTTTTCAGCATGCTGCTTAAATGTCTTGGGTGGTAACCCTTTAGTTAGCGGATCTGCTATATTAACATTTATTTTAATATGTTTAATTGACCCTTGCTTATTCCGAATTTCTTCTTTCACTGACAGGTATTTCATCTCCATGTGCTTTATTCCTTTAGAATACCTATCATTCTTTGAAAATAATATCCTTGCGGCATTATCACAATAAATTTTTAGTGGTCTGGCAATAGATTCCATAACTCTAAGCCATGAAATAAAATTTTGAAACTTACTCCCGCTGATCTTCAGGTATATATACACTGATCAACAATATTTTCAATGAACCCAAATGTGATAATGAAACAAGCATGGTATCTGTGAATACCCTATACTTGCTTAATTACAAAATAACCAACTACATTTATGTTTATTTTACTAATAATATATGTTCTACCTGTGGGCAAAACATAATTTAAGTAAATAAACCAATGATGATATTACTTAATCGAACATTCAATGCATAATTTGAGTCCACTGTGGTGAACACCAACTAATAATATGAATGTCATACAAGAATAACAATATGCATGTACATAATTGAAATCACTATGGTGATTATCAATTTAATATAATATGAATATTGTAGTTCAAACCATATATAGAATATATCTGTTCAATCTTATTTCATTGAGAAAGATTTTAAAAGAGATCGAAACTTCAACAAATATGTTCAGATTGAATTGTATGAATTGAATCTTAATTCCTTCTAAATTATTCTATACATAGAACTAAAAATATGATATAACCATGCTCTGATACCACATGTAAACATAAATCTTAAATTCGAACATGTCAATCTAAAACATGTAAATCGACATAGGATCTTGATCATATAATTAGTCACTATAAATCATAAAATCATACCGAAATCCGTCGTTTATTTTGATGTGAAATTCTCCTTCTCTCTTGGCCTATTTTATAAGTTATGTTTCTTAAGATGATCCAAATGATGGAATTTGGGTTCATATATATAGGCAGAGAGAGGGAACGAATTTTTGCAACCTTTCATCAAAGGTGCAACCATTCACTAAAAGTTTGCAACCGTCCATCAAAGTTGCAAATGGTAGGAATCTTCTAATTTAACCAAACATTTATTATTCAGCAATTACCTAATTTAACCATGATATAAAATATGGACCACATGTTAATGAAATTTTTATGAAGTTAGAGATACATAAATTTCTAACAAATATCTCATCCACGCAAGAAAATGTTAAACAAATATAAAAGTCTATGTAATATTGTACTGTAATTAATATAGAAATGGTGAACCAAACATGATACAACTGAAGTAATTTGTTTGGTGGAGATATATCATATATCTACTGCAGAAATATATATATATATATATATATATATATATTATATTATATATATATATATATATTTTTTTTTTTTTTTTTTTTTACAATATATATATATATATATATATATATATATATATATATATATATATATATATATATGTATATATATATATATATATTGTAAAACAAAGAGAATGAGATGGAGGAAATTAGTTTCTTCATTCACATGCGTTGATCAACTTGACAAGAGCCACTTATATAGGCTTACAAATGAGCTTGCTATCATGATGGCAATTAAAAAGAATAATGCTAAAAGCCATAGGTTATAGATAACCAAAAGACATAAGTTATAGACACCAAATAATAATGATAATTTATCATATATATATATATATATATATAATATATATATATATATATATATATATATATAGATATATATATATATATATATATATATGCTATTGGCTCTCAAAATATATATATATATATTATATATATATATATATATATATATATATATATATGCTATTTGGCTCTCAAAATATTTGGGTGATAACATCTTCCATTATGTGGCATCTGACATCAGGGGCGGCCCAGAGGAGGGACAGACAGGGCTTGCGCCCTGGGCCCCAAATCCCAAGGGGCCCCAAAAAAAATTAGTAGTAATAATAATAAATAATAAAATATTGTTACTCTTATTTCTTCTTCAAAGTCCAAGTTCCGAAGAAAATCATTATAGCAATTCAGCAAATAGGGCATGACGCATGAAAATCTAATAGTCATCCGACTTTTCAATTTCAAAGAAAAACTAGTCTTCCCATCGCTTCAGATTTTCTTTTTGCATTTAAGAGAAAAAAGTTCTTCACGTTGCTTCTGATTCTAAATGACCAGTAATAAGTTTTTTTTCGAATTGTACATTTTAATTCTCTCTTCATTCTCTATTTTTCTTATAAACAGATATTTCTAATTTTCTTTAATTTCTTCTACTATAATCCTTCACAAGGATTTTGCAATGCAAGACTACGCAAAGAAGGCCACAGCAGCAGATAAGCTTGCGGAACTCTCTCTCTCTCTCTCTCTCTCTCTCTCTCTCTCTCTCTCTCTCTCTCTCTCTCTCTCTCTCTCTGGCCCTTCCCTGCTTGAGCCTTGATCCGAAGAGGAGACGAAAAGGTGAGATAGAAGTATCAATGTGAACCTTATATTTTAGCAATACTTTCATTTTGAGAATTGAAACATTTGTAACTTTTGTTCCTCATGCTGTTGGCTTTATTATGTTTTTCTGAGTTCCCTCTGTCGTTGAAGATTGAAGACAATCCTCTTTGCCCCATCTTTTCATTGAGGGGTTCTATTGATGTAGTTTATTTTTCGAAAGTTTCAAGTTATATTTACATAGAATTTACTTTGCACAGACACAAGCACATGCTTGGAATTTTCTATCTTTTAAAAATTAGGATACATATTGTTTGTTGTAGATTTTCGGTCTTCCTTCACAATATCTCTATTTATGCACGTTTTTATAGTAACTAAATTTCAATCAGCTTATGTAGTATATATGGCTCACTACATGTTGAGATATAATTGATCCCACATTTGTGTTGAATAATGATAGCCGATGGCGATGAGTCCTTTCGTTTATTTTTGCAATTAAGATTCCATACTTAAAATTATACTTTGTTCCTAGTGCTGAATAAATTTTCATAAATCTTTGCACTTAAGATTTCACAATGATTTCATTTTCAAACTGAAACATTTTGTCACTTTTGTTCCTCTTCTAACTTTTGTTCCTTCGGATTTTGGCTTTTTTATGTTTCTTGAGTTTCTCCGTTGTTGATAAATTAGGCAAACAAGTTCATATATCTCAATCCTAGTACTGGAAAACATAAACAAGAAATGTTAAATAACATATTGCATCCAATATTTTTTAACTAAGAATATTGCCATTTGCCAAGATATATTCTTGATGCAAAATGTAAGGTTAACTGGCATGTATCATGCCCCAGTCTAAAAGAGTTCACTTTAGTTTATTGTATCATGCAAAAAAAAATGATACTTTATTTCCAATATATTTTTTAAAGAGGGGCATCATTTTGTATTTTGTCCTGGGCATCAAAATATTTCGGCCGGCCCTGGCTGACATAACAGTTGACATGGCAAATCTTAACCCAAAACATTAATTACCCAATTTTTAAATGTTAATGTTAATGTTAATGTTAATGTTAATATTAATATTAATATTAATGTTCATGTTAATGTTTATTAATATTAATTTTAATCTTAATGTTAATTTTAATGTTAAGAATAATTTTAATATTGATATTATATTAATTTTAATGTTAATGTTAATTTTCATGTTAAGGTTAGGTTAATAATTATCATGTTAATTTAATATTAATTTTAATTTTAATTTTAATGTTAAATTTTGTCATGTCAGCTGCTATGTCAGCAACCATGTCATATGCCACATAATGGGAGATGGCATCACCCAAATACTTTGTGAGCCAAATAGCATTTTTGATATATATATAATATATATATATATATATATATAATATATATATATATATTATATATATATATATATGAATGTTCTAGAACTATCCGGGTGGTCTCATATAATGGAACCATCCTATATTATATCACTTGGATTTGATTTCGTGGGTGAGATTAAAAGGTGGTGGGCCTATATCTTTTAGTCTCACGCTTTCAATTCAAATTCAAGTGATGTAACATAGAATTATTCCATAATATGAAACCATCCGAATGGTGTTATATATATATATATATATATTATATATATATATATATATATATATATATATATTATATCGTCTGTCTTGACCGGGTCTGAACCGGATCAACAATCGGGTTGATCCGCCGACGCGGGCTTAACCGTTATGGAGCGATTTTGAACCGGACTAGTTCGGGCCGGGTCGACTAGGCTGCGCAGAATTAACCGGTTTGGACCAATTTCAGTCCAGACACGAAAATAGGGCCCAATCCTGACCCGTTGCATTAGTGGGCCGAGCCGGGCAGATCCATTAACCGTGCGGGCCGGCCCAGGCCGGCATGACTGGACTGGGTCCGGATCTGGTTGTAGGCCGCCCCTAGATATAAATAGGGTTTTTCTAAGGGCACACCCCATTTTAGTTGGGGCTATCATTTACTAGGGGACAGCCTAAGTTTGAGGAACTTTTATTGGGGACAGCCCAAAAATTACTTGGGGCTATCCCCCCCCCCCCCAAACCCTCTCTTTCATTTCATATCCTTAAAACATTTCTCTCTCTTCAAAAATTACAAAACCCTACTCTCATTCTCCACAGCTCCAATCCAAACTCCTAACCCTAGTTTTTTTCTACATTTCTTCAAATCTCATCAATGGCACCAAAGATGAAACCCTCATCACAAGCTAGGTATATTTTCCCTAATTATTGTATATTTTATTTTACAATTCAAAGAATCTTCTTCAAAATCTCTTAAATGTTATGATAAATTAGGTTAGAAAAAAAAATTGTTTGTGAAAGTACTTTTCAAACTCAGAAAATCTCTCGTTTTTCGTTTAAACCTAACCCTAGAACACGAAATGGTCGTTCGGCTGCTGCTCGTGGGCGTCATATCTGAGGACTGCCGAAGAACGGACAGTCCTACTGTCAAAGTGGACTGCCATGTTCCAGCAGTCCTATTATAAAATAGGACTGCAGGAAGCCTGGCAGTCCTTTTATAAAACAGGACTGCCATCTCTTTTGCAGTCCTGAAAGAATGATGGACTATCAGGAACATGGCATTCCTTAAAGAAAATCGTCTATTTTTATTTACATCCATTATTTACTAATACTAACCCTATGTTGTCATGCAGTCCTGTGGCCGCTCCCAAAAGAAAGTGACACCCCACCGCATAATTGCGCAGGAAATGTACTGAGTTTTCCATGTTTGTAGACTTAATTCACTTATACTTTCATTTACAGTCTCAAAGGTGAAAGAATTGGCCCAGACACTCCGGAGAGGTTGCCAAAGTGACACTAGTATCGCGGTCGCCAACGAGCTTGATCGCATTGACGACGTGGCCGAGTTCCCCTTTATGAATAATAGGGAGTCTCGTTCAAAGGCCCTAGATGATATGTAGTTGGATGTGGAATGATCATTACTTGGATGTAATCTGGATGGTTTTGTTGTTTGAAACTTGAAGGATATATTTGTTGTTTGAAAACTTAAGTTGTTGGGCAGACTTTTGAAGGATATGTAGTTGACACTTATGTTATTTTTTTGAAGTTGGATATTTTCTGATATGTAGTTGTGATTTATGTTGTTTTTATGTACTTGTTGGATATGTAGTTGTCTGATATGTAGTTGTTATTTACGTTTGAAAACTTAAGTTGTTGGCTAATTCCTGATATTCTTGATTTAGTATCAGGACTGCCAACCCTGGCAGTCCTACACTTATGTAGGACTGCCAGGACCATTTAAACCCTCTATGATGAGAGTTTCAAAATGAAACTCTCTGTCACAGAGAGTTTCGAATAGGACTGCCAGTACCCTGGCATTTCTACTTAAGTGTAGGACTGCCATAGGGGTGGCAGTCCTATTTATAACTCTCTGTGATGAGAGTTTCCACTACCAGAATAAGTCGTTTTAGCGACGCCTAAAGACGTCTCTAAAACGACAAATTTCGTCGCTAAAAATATTTACCGACGCAATTACCGACGTTTTGGACTTGTCGCCGAAACGTAAGTCGCTGATCTTTAAAACGTCGCCAAACGTCGCAAGTATCGACGTTTACCGACGTATATATAGTCGGTATATTACCTACGTCTACCGTCGTGTCGTCGGTGTATTAGCGACGTGTTTAACATCGCTACGCGTCGGTAAAATCCTGAGAATTTATCGATGTTTACCGTCGTTTAAAATATCACTAAATGTCGGTAATTCCTGGTATTATTACCGACGTTCACCGACGTTTACCGACGTTCTCCGACGTATAAGAACGTCGGTAAACGTCGGCACCCTGGAAAATTTTACAGATTTACCGACGTTTATCGACGCAAGTACGTCGGTGGACGTAGGTAAACTTCGGTAAACGTCGCTAAATCTGCAAAAAAATAAAATACAGAATGTTCTTTTCTTCCTGCAGTTTAAAAATATACCATAACCAACAGAAATGAACACTCAATAACACTCATGGTTCCTGCAACTTTTGGTTCCCTGTTTTGCTGAACACAGGCCATATACACACACCCCCATGTGAATGACACACAATCACACACACACTGTTTTTCCTCACTGTACACAGGTTTCAGTCCCTACATACACAGGTTTCAGTCACTCCTACACACACACACTCACTCTCTATCACACACTTGTCACTCTCCATTTACCTCACTCTTTCTAACTCTCTATCTTTCTATCTTCCTATGTATATATATAATGTAATGTATATAAATATGTATGTGTATGTAATATGCATCTAAGTATATTATGTATATATGTAGGTATCCTATATATTATATTATGTGTGTGTACCATTATATATATATTATATATATGTATGTGTGGTATACATATCGGTAGCCTATATGTATATATATATGTATGTAATATGTGATTTTCTTGTGTAGGCCTAGATGCCATAATAGGTTGTGTGATGTTGGTTTTGACTTTGTATTGTATAGGTTGTATGGGCTTGATATACTAGCATAGGCTAGTTTAGCCTTGATTAGACTAATATAGACTTGTTAGGACTTAGAATGATTGTTAAACCTAGTTAACATACCTAGACTTGTTTAGACCTAGAATGTCTTGTTTGACCTAATTTAGACTTGTTGGACCTAGTTTGACCATAGTTGACCTAGTTTGACTTCTAGGGTTGACCAGAGTTGACTAAGTGTTGACTTTGGCCTAGATTGACTTCTAAACGTAAACCACAGAAGCACATTAACATCCAATTGAAATGAATAATAACATAGACAACATTAGAACACATTGTAGCAGGCAACAAATAGAATGGGATCCAACAAATAGAATAGGATCCAACAAATAATAGGCACAACCAACAAGTATCCAAATAACCAAGTCTACACCAAATAACAAAGTCTACAACCAATAACCAAAGTCTACACACAACAACAAATAGAATAGGATCCAAACATCCAAGTCTACACAACCAACAAATATCCAAGTCACAAACAAGGATCAAATAAACACAAACAAACAGTCCTAACTAGGACTACTAGGGATCTGGTGCAGGAGGGGCACCGCCGCGACGAAGGGATAAGAACAACTTATACTCCTCAAGTGAAATCGATACCGATGGAGCAGGCAGTGACGTCGGTGGAGTCGGTGTCGAAGAAGAAGGCGGTGGAGGCGGTGGAGTCGACGACGATGAAGGCGCACCCAGAGGACCAGCATGCTCCAACGCTGTAAGTCGCTGGTGGTATGAATCCATGATAGATAACATTCTATCACTGCTCTGGACCATCGAATCCTGCGCCAATCTCAGCCTCTCGGCCATGATCACCTGTCCTGTCAGCAGCTCCGTCACCGTGCGCTCCAACCCTCCAACGCTGCGCTCTGTCCTCTCAGTCGTCTCCATGAGCTCCATAATGCCGCGGTCGAGCGCATCCAATCGTGCTTGCAGCGCAGGATCAACCGTAGGGTACTGAGACTGCTCTTCGATCCGTCGTAGCAGGTCGTCACGGAGAAACTCCATCATCTGGTGGACTCGGGCAGACTCCTGGGACGGCTGTGGACCATGCACACTAGCAGGAGATGTCCTAGAGGACTGGATCGCAACTAGGGCGCCATAGGATCCCGTACCATAGTACGTACCCCTACGGAGTCTACCAGCTGTAGGGTGTGAAAATTATGACACGCTGACATAAGACTCAACCAAGGCCATACGCTCAGCCAAAGCCATACGCTCAAGGCCATACGCTCAGCCAAAGCCGTACGCCCAATGAATATTTTATTATTTCTTGAATGACAGCACAGCATACATTTAATGAAGGATGAATCTGACACTTTGTCTTTCGTACAAAGACAGCTGTCCTATGAAGATTAGCCGTCGTATGGGTTTTCGAGAATTGATTTTGTCTCTTACGAGGACAGCTCATCAGCCATCATAAATGCACAGCCATCATTACTGTCATTTTCAGACAGTCTGTCAGCCATCATATCTGCAACACGACGCTCGAGAGATATTTGTCAGTTATTAGAAGATATGGCGTATTTGAGAAGATTGAGGACAGCCACGTGTCTACTCCCTCGATGCTTACGACTCCTTGCCAACCAAGTGAGCGTATGGACTCCATACGACTCCTTGCCAATCAAATGAGCGTATGGACTCCATACGACTCCTTGCCAACCAAGTGAGCGTATGGACTCCATACGACTCCTTGCCTATCAAGTGAGCGTATGGACTCCATACGACTCCTTGCCAATCAAGTGAGCGTATGGACTCCATACGACTCCTTATCAACCAAGTGAGCGTGTGGACTCCATACGACTCCTTGTTAATAAAGTGAGCATATCAGTTTTGTATGACTCCTCTTCTACAAAGACAGTGTATCACAGCAAATGCGTTCAAGATGACTTCAAACGTACAGTCAACACACGTTCTCACGTGTCCTATACTCAGTTACCCACTTCCTCAGAAGTTATGCAACGTGGCATCCATGCCATCAATCTCTCCTAGATATATTCTACTACTTTCAACCACACTCCAACGTGTCTCTATTAGAATTCGCCACGCGTCCCTGCAGTTATGCACACGTCAAGTAACTGACTGAGCGTATGCTTCAGAACAGTTATCCAGAACTCTATAAAAGAGAGTTTCTTTATCTTCATCAGAGACAACAGTCAATTCAGAGAGAACAGAGAGATTGTCCAGTTGCTGTCCAAGTTCTTCGAAGTTCGAGTTTTCTTCATCGTATTGTCCAAGGGATAAAGTAATCGTCTTCTAGATTAGATTTCTATAGTTGTAATTTTCTCAGAAACACAATAAATAAAGTGAATTTATTTATGGAAACAAATTGGCGACTCTGTTGGGGAAAGCTGTCTCCTCCAACGAGATAGCAACAACTCAATGCGATACTTCGTCGATCGGCTCGACGAAGAAAGTGATGGTCGTACAATTCGACCAATCTGCTTACGAAGAAATGCTCAAAGTGAAGGAGGGCCGAATTGCTTCCTCCGCTCTTCCTGCTGCCAAGAAGAAGGGACACTCTGTCTATGTCCCTAAGTCTTCTTCGACGGCCCGAGACGCGTCTGTCACTCACGCTGACAAGAACATGTCTCCAACTTCAACGAAGCACGCCTCGGCTTCTCTGAACACGGCAACAGTGGCTTCTCCTAGTCACGCTGACAAAGTGGGTTCTTTAACCAAGTCAGCGTGTCCAAGGAAAACCATCTCTGGACACGTCAAAGTCTCTTCTCCTTCTACCCTTACGACAGCAGTCGGCTCTTTCGCCATTAATGACTCTGTGCGTATGGCAGTCAAAGGACAGCGTACGGCAAAGCCAGCGTATAACAAAAGCCAACAACAGGCAGCGTACGCTAAACCAAAGCCAGCGTATGCTAGTAAAAAGGTAGCGCATGACCAGAATTCCAAACTGAAGTCAGCGTATGCCAACCAATACAGTCCTTTGACTGTTTCTCAAGATCAGGCTGGGGGTTCTCTTCCACAGAACATACAAATGATTCCCCCACAACTTGCACATCTTGTGCCAACCAAGGGGAAAGACTCTTTAGTCAACTCCTCTACTCCTAAGGTCTTTACCCCTGGAGTTAATTTGACTAGTACTTTTACTAGATCAAACAAAGGAAAACGCCGTTTGGCTACTTCCTCTAAAGATGGATTATTACCGACTCCCAGTCGGAATAATGTCCATCTCCCTTCTCTCAAGATTTCTCGATCTGAGAAAGGCAAATTACAAGTATCCAAGACTGATACTAAAGTCTTATCTCCTACGGATCTTCGTAACAAGCTTAACCGGAATCATTTCGGTCCCACTTCCGGTATAAAAAAGCCTTATCAAACTGAGACAAGTATACAAGACCCTGATGTAGAATATGACAAGAACTATATCGCTCAAATTAATCGATATTTATACACTCAAGAACCGAAAAGACAAAAGAATAAAAGACAAGTTTCTACACAGAAACTATCTTCAAGTACTTCCCAATCTGTTCCTACAGATCTCCGGGAATATTTGCAAAACAAACGGAGAATCAACACTCCATCTGGCTATGACATTGCTCATATTTGCCATGAAAAGCATGGTTGTAACTTCCAACCTCGAGTTGTGATTCAATGTTGCTGTACACCAAAAAGACGATCTGTTTTCGAACGGATTCAACATGAACCAATACTGGACGAAGACGAACCTCTTTATGCTTCTGTCAACATGACCTCCAGAAACATTGGGGGTAGAATACGATCTGATGCTATGTCAGATTCTGAAGATGGTGTTTACCTCGGCACCCGATCCAGGACCGGAGCCTCGACCAGGGTCTCTTCTTCTTCTCATCCAATTGATAATCCGGAGATCACAGAGGATTTCCTTGGAGAGTCCAACTTCCCGTTATTGACTCCCGTAAATAGCCCCGGGAAAGAGACTGATTCTCACAGCGATGATTCAGAACAGACTGTTTCATCGTCTATTCCTCGAACATTTACCGCTTATATGGTAGATGGTAATCAAGAGCCTTCGACTAGCACTGAAGCTCATGAACAGAGGATTTCTTCCTTGGAACAACAGTTGCGAGCTATGACAGATACATTGACTGCTATGCATACTCTTATGCAAGCTCAACAACGAACTCAGCAAGTTCAAACAACAGTACCTCCAGTGGTATTAAATACTCCTGTTGCCCCAAACCCGGAACCCTCTACTATTCCGGGGGTACAATCTAATGTTCCTGTACAACCCACTCCAAGTCAGTCCGGAGCTGGGGGTGACACATATGCTGCAGTCCCTCCTCCCAATTATACTCAACAAGCAACAACACCGCAATCTTTCGGAGCTGTCACTGAAGAGTTAAAAAATCTTCGGTCTCAGTTCGAAGCATTCAAACAAAAGATGGCTTACAAAGATTGGGTATCAAGCAACCTTATCCCATACAATGGAAGGAGGTATCGTATCCCCCAAAATACAAACCTTCGACCATCTCTTTCTTTGATGGGACTACCTCCCCAAGTCAGTTCATTAATCACTTTGAAGTAATAACTGATCAGTTGCAACCAAGCGATGCCCTCCTCACTCGGGTATTCGTCGGTTGTCTTAAAGGAACCGCTTATGAATGGTATCGAAGTCTCCCTGATGGGTGTATTACTTCATTTGCTGGATTCAAACAGATATTTCTAGAACGATTCTATGAAGACGTCAATGACATGACCATGTCGGCCCTCATAAGAATTAAACAGAACAATAATGAAAGCACGGAGAGCTTCATTGAAAGATTCAGAAGACAAGCCCTCAAAATGCCTCTCGGAACTCCCGATGCTGTTACTATCGACACTTGCAAGTCGAATCTCTTACCAATCATCAGCATGTGGACAGGGTCCACTCAGTTCCAAGATTGGCCTTCTTTCATCGTCAGTACCAAAGCCGCCGAAGTCAGTGCTGAAACATTCAAAGGCCTAGGGGTACAAATGACTCCCAAGGAATCAAATCAGAGTACTGGTAATAGTGCTCGACCCAACACTCGTAAAGGAAAAGAGACTCTCGAAGTCAATCTCCAAAGCAAAAGTCCAGAGGTAATGTCTGCTCATGCTACCCCAGCTCCAACAAATCAACAACAGAGACCTCCTCGGCCGAAGGAGGAGTATTCTTTCGACGATGACGATGTTCAGGGTATCTTTGAATGCTTACTAAAAGGTAACAAGATACAATTGCCAGAAATCAAAAAGCCTGATGAAGCCAACAAAACGGATCATCTAAAATACTGTCCATATCATAGAATGCTGGGTCATACAATCCGGTCTTGCTATGTATTAAAAGGAAAGATCCAAGAAATGATTAAATCAGGAGCTGTGACACTGACACCTAAAGACAAGACAGTCACAGCAAATGTGATTTCAATGCAGTTCGGTGATTTCCTTCCGTTAATGGTGGAAAGTGGGATTGTTTCTATCCCCAAAGCAACTCTTGAAGTTGTGAACATCCCACCAGCACAGAATGAAGGACTTGTTCCTGTCACAACTAAAAAGGGAGAGATCATGTGGATTCACCCGGATTTAATGACGGAATTACATCTTCCTCTTCTCCTCGGAAGACTCCTTTGTCTAAAAAGAAGCCTGGGAAGACTAAGTCGTGCAATGTGACTTCTAGTATCACACCCAATCTTTCTCTAACCTCTACTTTCATCTTGGCAGGAAATTTACCCCCTATAGAAGTAAAAACTGTACCTCAATTTGAAGATAGATATAAGCCTGCATTCCATCTATATAGTTCACAATCTCGTAAATTAATGGCGAAAATGGGTTATGATCTAGCCACTGTTCCTGGTTTAAACTCAGGCAAAGGACTTCAAGCACCTTTAGCCATCACTATGAGACATAATCAATCTCGTATTGGCCTTGGTTTCTGGAATGAAACTCTCATTAAGTACAAAAGAACCAAGAGCAAGATGAAGAATTGCAACATGGTTTCGGTAGACCCTGAACCTGAGCCTGAAGGCGAAGTTCTTGCTGGAACTCAATTAGGAAAAATATATCTGAAAGATTATGCTAAAATTTCTGAAGAAACTCCTGATGTCCCTCCGCTTACAACACCAATCTCTAACGAAGGACCTTTAAATGTTCCTGTTGAGACGATTCCCTCTAAACCAACAGCAGCTGACAAAGGCAAGCAACAAGTCCGCTTCGACAAACCATTGAAGAAATCATCTCCTACAGGACTTAAAAGGCCTTATAATTTTGATATATTGGCTCAACTAGCCAATACACCAACTAAATTGTTAATTTTCGAGCTCTTACGCCTCTCTAAAGAGACTCGAGAAACTCTGAGTGAAGCGCTGTTGCAAGCAGAAACCTGCTTGACTTTTCTTAAGAAGCCGGAAACAGAACCAGTCTCTCGTCTTCATTGCCATAATGTATTGGAATTCATTCCAAACATTACCTTTACGCAGGACGATATGCTGCTAGAGGATAATCGACATGACCGTCCTTTATATTATACAGGATATGTCGATTCTATGAAGGTTGATCGTCTACTGATTGATCCAGGATCCGCTCTCAGTATTATGCCAAAGATTATGCTAGATGCACTGAAAATACCCGTGCATAGTCTTTCCAGTACTATCACTACCATCCTGGGATTCAATCAAGGAAAAAGTGAACCTTTGGACAAGATTCGCCTCAAATTTCAAATAGGCAATCTTCGCACTAAGGTTACTTTGCTCATATAATGCTCTATTGGGGAGACCATTCTTGCATGAACATAATATTGTTCCTTCGACTCTTCATCAATGCTTTAAATATGTTGATGATAGTGGAGAGGTTCAAAAGGAAGTGGCAGATCTCTATCCATTCAGAGGAGTCGAAGCTTACTTCAATGACGCTCGCATGTACAAAGATGAATACTCAAAAGTCTTGCAAGCTATGGATGACGATGATGAGACATCAAAAGTCGACACCTTTGTTATTCCTGTAAAAGGGCATATCACTCATCTGCAGTCTCTTAAACCATCTGAAGAAGGTTCACTGATAATTCCTGTCAGTGGACGTACTACTGCATTGTCTTCTCAAGCTCCACAAAGTTTGCTGATAATTCCTGTCAGTGGACGCACCACTCCCCTTCCATCTTCTCAGGCTAGACCAGATACTCTAGTCATTCCGGTCAGTGGACGTACTACTTATCCACGATCGTCTTCAAGGGAGCTCACCTCTTCTGAGCCTTTTGTTATCGATCTTAATTGAAACAAAACTTCTGATTACTCTTCTTCTCCCCCTTTTGTCATTAATTTGACTAAGTCTGATAAGGCACAGCCTTCTTCTATAAATACAGCATCTAATATTAATGAAGCATCTCCTTTATAGTATATTGATGTCTGTAATCATGTACAAAGTTATTTACAATTGTTAGATAACTTAGAGCCACTAACTATAGGAGTTGTTCAAACTCTTCACACAGAAGTATCATTAGAGTCTATACAAAAGTCATACTTCGTGGTCCCTATTAGAAAGTTGGGAGAAAATCCAATATTCTTCTATAAAGGACCCCAGAATCCTCCTAACCTGGAAGAAGATGACAAAAACGACGATACTGGAAGGTTACAACTACGTCGCTACAGTCAGCAGTCCAAAAATATCATCAAGAATATGGGTTATGACTTCAGAACCAGCCTCAATAATAAAAAAGGAAGAAGAATGCCTGTTCGAATTCCTCCATTAACATACGGAAGGACAAAATGTGGTTTAGGTTACATTGCTCCTATCTCCTTTATCAACACAGTCCATGAGGATTCAGAATCCGATGAAGACGAACGATCTAAGTCTTATGATTCCCTCTCTTGGGATTCTGACACAAGTATTGGCGATCTTCATCGTTCTATTTTATCCATCAATATGGTTTCTGCCGATGGCCCACAAGAAAATGATGAGGATGAGGATGATTTTGAAACATCACCCGAATCAGAACAATGGGCTCAAAGATTAGATAACCAATGGGAATTCAGGTTCAAGCAAAGAGAACCTCCCACCGAAGATAAATTGATCCAAATTGATGTTGGTGAAGAGGGGTCCCCCAAACTAATATTCATCAGCGAAAGTCTTTCAGAAACAGATAAGCAAGACATGATCAAGCTTATTCATGATTATATCGATGTCTTTACCTGGAGCTACGAGGATATGCCAGGACTAGATCCGAAAATCGCAACCCACAAACTTAATATCATGCCAAATGCTAAACCAGTCAAACAACAACAACGACGATTTCGTCCAAATATATGGATGCGATTGAAGCTGAAGTCAACAAGCTTATGGCTTCCGGATTTATTCGAGAGGAATAACATCCTGAATGGGTGGCTAACATCGTTCCTGTCCTCAAAAAGACCAGCAAGATCCGAGTCTGTATAGACTTTCGCGATCTCAATGCGGCTTATCCTAAAGACGAGTTTCCTCTTCCAATTACCAACGCCATGATCGATAACACGTGTGGTTTCGAACGAATGTCATTCATGGATGGATATTCGGGGTACAATCAAATCAAAATGTTTCAAAATGATGAGAGACATACTTCTTTCAGAACGCCGATTGGTACATACTGTTATACAGTGATGCCGTTTGGTCTCAAAAATGCAGAAGCAACATATCAGCGAGCAATGAGCACTATATTCCGCAAACATCTCCGAAAAATAGTTGAATGCTACGTTGATGATATTGCAGTCAAAAGTCGACGAAAGGAGGATCATATCCAAGATTTGAAGACTATCTTTGATTTAATGCGTCAGCATCAACTTAAAATGAACCCTACTAAGTCCTTCCTAGGCGTCTCTAGTGGCAAATTTCTCGGCTTCGTCATTACCGCTAAAGGTATACACGTGAATCCCGAGAAGATCAAAGCCATTCAAGAGATGCGTCCTCCACGCACCTTAAAAGAGCTACGAGGATTTCAAGGAAGAATTGCTTATATCAGGAGATTCATTTCCAACTTATCAGGATGCTGTAGACCATTCAACAAACTTCTGAAAAAGGGTGTATCTTTCGTCTGGAATGAAGAATGTCAAAAAGTATTTGACGATATCAAACAGTATCTCATGAACCCTCCAGTTTTGGTACCTCCCGTCTCGGGAATACCATTCCTTCTATATGTTCGAGCCATGGATCATTCTCTCGGTGCATTACTCGCCAAAAAAATAAAGATGGCCATAAACAGGCTATTTATTATCTCAGTCGCACAATGACAGGTGCTGAACCGCGTTATTCTCCAATCGAGAAAGAATGCCTAGCATTAATGTTTGCCGTTCAGAAGACGCGATATTATATTATCGGTCAAACGATTCACGTCATTTCCAGAGTGAATCCCATCAGGATTATGATGAAGAAACCCGGTATTCTCAACTCTAGACTAGCTAATTGGGGAATCTTGTTAGCTCAATACGACATGCATTATATTCCTCAAAAGTCAGTTAAAGGACAGGCTCTTGCCGATTTTCTGGCAGCTCATGCGGTTCCAGAAGATTCTAAATTATATGATGAGATTCCAGATGAAGTTCTGAATTCGAATCTAGTTTCAGAAGAAACTCCTACCTGGCGTCTATTCTTTGATGGAGCATCTAGAATAGGTCCTAATGGCGATATTGTCGCCGGGGTTGGGATTGTTCTCGTATCCCCAGAAGGACTAACTATTCAGAGGGCTTATTCTCTGGATCAATCATGTTCAAACAATGTAGCCGAATACAATGCATTGCTCATTGGTCTTCAACTTGCTAAACATCTGGATATTCAATATTTAGAAGTTTATGGAGACTCCAAGCTTATCATCAATCAGATCAGAGGAACGTATGAAGTCCGTCATCAAGATTTGATACCTTATCATCGAGCAGCACTCTCTATGGCCTCCTCCTTTGACGGTTTCTTTATTGAACACGTTCGACAAGCCTATAATACAGAAGCTGATGCTTTGGCTAATCTTGCCGCTGTATTAGCCATACCAATCAGACGTCAGCAAGTGATAGTGGTTCATAATCGAGAACTATTCTATGTTGAGAATAATTTGGCTTTGGGTTTTCCCCATAATCCAGATAAAAATTCTCTCAATCTTGATGAATTTTTATCTAACCTTAGTACTGGATTAAGGTTTGACAGAGTGTCCTCGTCTTCTTTCGATTCTATTATGGAATATGTCTTTTCTAACAAAACAGAAGCCATAACTGAAGACTGGAGACGTCCGTTTTTAGACTTTGTGTTGTATGACATACTTCCCGACAATCCGAGCGAAGCAGTATCTATCCGGCGTCGATCTCTCAGATTCTACTATAATCATACAACGAAGACACTATATCGTCGGGCCTACGACGGTCTTCTCCTCCGATACATTGCTGGTGAAGAAGCACAACAGATTATCCGTAAAGCACATGATGGTGTTTGCGGAGCTCATCAACCAGGTCCTAAACTTTAAGATCGTATCCGACGCATGGGTTATTATTGGCCCACGATGGTGGCTGACGCCATTCAATATGCTCGGAAATGTAAAGCCTGTCAAATTCATGCAGACTTTATCCATCAACCATCAGAGTTCTTACACCCAACAGCGGCATCATGGCCCTTTGAGGCTTGGGGCATAGACGTCATTGGTCCTATCAACCCACCATCATCAAAAGGACATCGGTTTATTCTAGCAATAACCGATTACTTTTCCAAATGGGCTGAAGCAATCCCGTTATCTGAAGTCAAAACTTTTAATGTCATCAATTTCGTCAAACATCATGTCATTTATCGATTTGGTGTTCCTCGGCGTATTATTCATGATAATGGACCGCAGTTTGTCAGTCAGAAATTTACTCGATTCTGCGACGACCATCGAATCAATAATTTAGCTTCTACAGCATATAATCTAGCAGCTAATGGACTGGCAGAAGCTTTCAATAAAACGAACATCAAACTCTTGAAAAAGTTCATTTCTTTTAACAAACGCAACTGGAGCGAGAAGCTTGATGAATGTTTATGGGCCTACCGCACCACAGTTCGCAATACAACTGGATGTACGCCTTTTTCTTTGGTATATGGGTGTGAAGCTGTTATTCCCCTTGAGATCCAGATTCTTTCTCTGAGAATCGCAATCTCCAATGAACTTACAACAGAAAATAATGATCGTCTTCGACTTCAAGAGTTGGAAGCTTTAGATGAAAAGCGATTGTATGCTCAACAAAATATCGAGCTGTATCAGGCCCGAATTTCAAAAGCTTTTAACTAGAAAGTGAAAGTCAGAGCATATCAGAAGGGAGAATTAGTCCTTACCGTCAGACGTCCTATAACCATGACGCATATGAGCAAAGACAAATTCGACACAAAATGGGAAGGCCCATTCGTAGTAAATAAAGTCTTCTCTAACGGAGCATATCAGCTTGCCTCTATGGATGGTAAAGTCACGATGATGCCTATCAATGGCAAATTCTTAAAAAATATTATGTATAAATTTCATCAATATGTAATATTTTTATTATTCCCCAGCAAATATAAAATCAGAGTTAATTCTTCCCTACAAAAATTATCTCGATATCGTTATCTCCAGTGGAAACTGATATTCTACCACGTATCATCTTCCCAGAGAATTTGATATTCTGTCTTATTAGATTCCCAGTGGATTTAATAAAGATCTTATATAGAAAATTACGTCCATATTACCTCTGAATTTTCTATCTCAGTATCATATTTTCTATTCTATGAAAATGATATCTAGTCTTTTGATTTTCGAGTTCAAAGATCATGGAAAATAGAATCCAAAGATATCTTTATATCTGAATTCTATTTTCTCTAAATCAGTATTAAACTAAAATTATCTTTGGTTTAATATCATCTGATAGAATTACAAAGTTTATTTGTATATTCTATTCTATTGAAATATGTCATGTATTATTTACCTCTGAACATATTTTCTACAAAAATATCATCCACAGAATTGAAATCAAGTCAAGATATTCATTTCTTCAAAGTCAAAATATTGATTACAAGTGGGTATCAAAAAAATTCAACACATGAAAAATGTAAAAGATCTATTTAGGAGGAGTAATTATCTCCTGAATACGAACAATTACATTATTCATCTTTTCTTCGTGAGCTTTGTGGATTCGCTCTGCTGCTTCAACTCCAACCATTCGTTGGTCATAATCCGCGATAATAAAGCTACGACGGTTTGTTTCTTCAATCTGGTTAGCTTGCATCAGTTCCCGCTCTTGCTGTAAAAGTTGGTAACGTTCAGCTTCAAATATACGAGCAGTGGCAATCTCCGATTGCTCTTTTTCCATGGAGGCAATTCGCTCCTGAAGACAAGCCAGCTCCTCTTTCAACTCCTTAAGCTCTTCAGCTTTTGAAGTTCATCTTTCCCTAGACGCTCCATATTCTGACGAGTGGTTATTATTTCTTCATCTTTTGCCATTAACTCTTCAGAAGACAGAGTGAGGAATTCCTTCAAAGCAGTGTGCTGAGCTTGAGCTTCATTTTCCAATTGGGCAATCTCAGCTGCAGTCAAAGACTTAATATCCTTCTTTTTGATCTCCCAGTATTTATGAATGGTTGCTTCTAAATCATTCAGGAGATGCTCAAAGAAGACACACTGGGTCTCATAACCAGCCTGTCTCAAAGCTAAAAGCGAGAAATTAATCGCCGCTCGAAGACTCGAAAAAGGCATAGTTTCATCCTTCATAAGTCGCCTTGAGAATGTATCCAGGTATGAATAAATAATATCTGAATACATCCCCATAACCTTTGTTATCCCTGTTTCAAAACCGGGAGTCACTGCAACTATAAAGGAAGGAGCAGGAGGAGCCTCTATTCTGGGAGTTGAAGTGGGTGCTTTTGGGGAACTAGGCAAATGAGAGCTCCCCTCACCCATATCAGTCTGGACAAGTGGGGCTTGAGTCGAGCTCATTGCCGGTGCAGTTCCTACAACTGTTGGGATCCAAAAAGCATGATCAAAATTAAAAGACAATAAAGCAAGGAAGAGACAAAACTTTGCTGAATAAAATATTACCTGAAGCTGGTTCATATTCTGTTTCTTTCGGATCATTCAGCCCAGCTCGTAGTCTGTTCAGAGTGTTTTCTGACACTGGATTTATTTCACTGCTGTCCGCCCCAGAAGTACTCGGAACATGGACTTCTATTTCTAGAAGTTTCTCCGGCTCTGGAGTCAACCCTGAAGGTTGACCAGTTGTCTTCAGCACATCAATTGGAGTTTTAGATGGTGACTCATCTTCTATCTCCATGTCCTCTTCTTCAAAGGAACGAGACGAAGGTTCATAGTCAACCTGTTCGTCATCACTCTTATTGCTCTCCAAAATTTCAGCAATTGGCTTGAGAGTAGTGGCTTCCTTCACTGATTCTCTCCAAATCAGTAAGTCATTAGCTGTTTCAGTCTGATTCTCGGCCTCTACCGCAGGTTGACTAGTCACCTGCGCATCATCGGCCGTTGGCGGAGTCAACTCCATATCAGAAGGCATAGATGGTTCAGCAGGTTCAGGCACATCCTTTTCAATAGGTTCTATCTTTACAGTAGAAGCAAAGGCAGCTTGCTTCTCTAAAGCCAATCGCTCGGCACGATTGGTGGGACTCTCTGCATCGAAACAAATCACAGATTTAGTCTTTGAAACTATCACCTTCCTTCCTATTCTTTTTGTTAATGGAATAGTAGGATAATCATCTTTGGAGTCACTACCTGCTTCGTCTGCATCTCTGATTCATATTCCACGATTACGAGCCTCTGCCCGAGTAACCCTTTTTGGAGCAGGCCCAGAAGCATCTTCGCCCCGTTTCCTTTTCGGTGTACTGTCGGCAGATACACTCTCTTCAGCACTTCCAATAGGTACATGTAATGGCTGATGAAGTTCATCAGAGAAGAAATTCTCTAAAACTTTATCATAAACTTCATCAGTAGCCATAGGATCTTCTCGGTCATGACAATCTCTGGGCAGGGCTGATTTGGTTGATTTCTTATCAACATGGATGAAGCTTTTACCTAAGATGCTAAATTTTTTATCAAAGGTATTAGCCGATACATAGAATTTGGCATAAGACGCCAACATTCTAGCTCATCTCCGATAAGTAACCGGATCTGGCATGGAAAAGGTAGCCCCGGTACCTTTAGCAATATAGTATATCCATGCTCTGGCGCCATCGATTAATCCGTCTTGGTGGCCAAAACATGTCGTTGCATTTTCCACATGCAACTGATCATAACCAAATTGCCGAGCAAACCTACTCGGAAGATACGGCTCCAGATAAGTGATATCGTCGCGGCGACAGATCAAGTGAGATGGCCTGATCCTCTTCAGCCATTCATGTTGAATATCATCTAATTTATTGGCACCAATGCCATCAATCAACTTCCCAGGCATGGTTTCATAACCAATAGGTGGAGGAACACAAGTGAAACTCCATAATTTTCCCCTGTTTAATATGGTTCTACAGTCTGTCAAAGTGTCATACTTCCATTTTGGTGTATGATGATATCTTTCCAAAAAGGTATCGTCTGGTCTAGCCATTCCAACACTTATGAGAGATTCGAAATGGAGAAGCAGCCACCCAAATAAATATGTAAAAGGCATTTCTACCCGGGGAAAAGTTGTGAGCTTCTTCTTCGCCAATTCAAACATCCTGTCTGTATATGCCCTTAAGCCAGCATTCAGACGGCATGTCATTGCTGTCAGCAAATCCATCTTGTACCCGAAAGTCAGACGGACTGCTGCAAAAATAACTCCTATGTGCATCCTGTCTGCTGAACAGGTGCCGGGTACTACAAATTTTCTCAACCAGAGGGATATAAATCCGGCCAGATGACCTTCATCAGATAATTTTCGGCCACCTTGTTTTATATAGGTCTCCAACCTATCACCAGCTTTGTAGGTGTCTTCGTCTTCTTCAATGATGATATCGTCATGAGTGGTGTCCTGGATTAATTTGTCAATCTCAGCTTCACTCAGGGGTTTAAAGCGACCGACATATTGATCAGTCTTCTTCTTCTTCTGAACTTCTTCAGTACGACCTTGGAATAAATAGGCCATCCACTTAGAAGAATAACAGTTGGAACCTCCCTCTGCACCTTGTGCCTTATAAAAAGCCTTACATATACTGTAATGGCACATTAATTCTTCAAATACATGGAGAACCAGTGGGTTGGCCTCGAAAATTTTATTCATCTCATCAATGAAAGGAATATACTCTTCATATGGCAAATCTCCCGTTGGCAGTTGAGAAATGTATGCCATCTCATGGAGGGCGAATCCCATCTCGCCTCTTGGAGTCATGAAAGTGCCGGTACGGTAATTATACCTTTCCGCTAATGCTAAGAACAAATCTGGGTTTGGCCTAAAACCATAAGCGGTGCACTTAATGGCATTATATAGGCCTATCACCTTTAACTGTTCCCCAAAGTTGTTCAGAATCCATCTTACAAGAACAGTCCATCTGGTATTTTTTGGATTCACCAGACCAGTAAGCCTCATAGACTATTTTAGGTAAACAGCATTTGCTAACTGAACAAATTCATTTGCGAAGATTGGGACTCTAACTGGCCTCAGAAGTGCCGAGTCTTCAGGAGGAATGGTAGCTGGCAGCAATCCTCGCAAAACTGAGACATGTGGTTCAGTACCACTGCGGAATCTTCCTTGATTGTATCCTATCCATCCAGCTTTTGCTTGACGGAATGGAGTGATATCCCATTTCATTTGCCTTTGATGACTCGCGTGGAATAAGCAAGCTATGTTAATGCTTTTGGACAAACCAGTCAGATACATTGGCTGATTTGCATCACCATCTCTATAATATGAGTATGACACTTTATCAAGAGCAGGCTGGGAGTTTATATTAATAGCATCTCCAAAAAGAAATACTGGCTTCAAGTGGGTAGCACTATCCACACTCTGTAGAGGCAGTCCACTCATCATATTCAGCAGGGTGTCATTCTTCTGATTTGTCAGAATAGCTATCCTTGTGGAAGGCCCATCAAATTGAGGAAAATGGACATGTGATAGGTCACTGTTATAGTTGTTTCCTACACATTCTTCAAATTGTGCATCCTGAGCCAGAATATCCACTGTAAAAGAAGAATAAGAAGTTAGAAATCTTCAACACAAAGAGATGCAAAGACCAACATACGCTCACTCTATCCTAAGCGTATGACCTATTCAAAGATCAACATACGCTCACTCTATCCTAAGCGTATGACCTATTCAAAGATCAACATACGCTCACTCTATCTTGAGTGTATGACCTATTCAAAGATCAACATACGCTCACTCTATCTTGAGCGTATGACCTATTCAGAGATCAACATACGCTCAGTCTATCCTAAGCATATGACGAGTTCAAAGATCAACATACGCTCAGTCTATCCTAAGCGTATGACGAGTTCAGAGATAACTTTTACGCTCAGTCTATCCTAGGCGTATGATGAATTTTAAGTTCAGTTTACGCTCAGCTTTTATTCAAAGATTAGAGGATGATGGGGTCTTTTTCTTAAGCGTATCAGCGTATGGTTGACAAGATGTTCATCAAAAATACACTAACAAATGAGTTAGCGTATCTCAGACAACTTGACATAGCGTATTCCTTCAAATCAGCGTACTTTGACATCTCTATCAAAGATACGCGTATTTTACAGAATACGCTCCAAACATATTTTTCGTATAAACGAAAAATATGGAATACGACTAAACCCTAAAGAGGGAAGCGTATTTTCTGACGTATTAACCCTAAAAAGGGATACGTTATATGATTTTGTCCTAACCAGAGCCCTAAATAGGGGATAGTTACTGTTCATCATTTCCATCCTCACCATAGAGGGGCTTCAATGGACGTTCACTTCGTCGAAGACGCTCATCAACAGTCTTCTTAGTGGCAGCGGCGGCGGGTTGAGATGACTCCGCAGGAGCCTTCCCCTTTCCCTTCGCAGCAGCATCGACTTTGGGCACCATTGATGAAGATTGAGTCGAAGAAGAAGAAGTTTGATTTTTGGAACTTTTTCTCTCTCGAAGACAAATGCAGAAGTAAAGAAATAAATTAGGTTTTGAAAGACCTATTTTAAGAAGAAAAGAGAAGTTGAAACGGCGGCCGTTCTTTAAACAGAATCCCTAAAGATTTGCACTGATATTGAGGAAATCATGCCAGCGTGTCAAGACTTATTCCCACTTTAAAGTTCAAAGTAATTTCGAACTTTTGAAATTTATAAAGTTCGAAAACTTTGAAGGGGGTCTTGTAGGGTGTGAAAAATTATGACACGCTGACATAAGACTCAACCAAGGCCATACGCTCAGCCAAAGCCATACGCTCAAGGCCATACGCTCAGCCAAAGCCGTACGCTCAGTGAATATTTTATTATTTCTTGAATGACAGCATAGCATATATTTAATGAAGGATGAATCTGACACTTCGTCTTTCGTGCAAAGACGGCTGCCCTATGAAGATTAGCCGTCGTATGGGTTTTCGAGAATTGATTTTGTCTCTTACGAGGACAGCTCATCAGCCATCATAAATGCACAGCCATCATTACTGTCATTTCAGACAGTCTGTCAGCCATCATATCTGCAACACGACGCTCGAGAGATATTTGTCAGTTATTAGAAGATATGGCGTATTTGAGAAGATTGAGGACAGCCACGTGTCTACTCCCTCGATGCTTACGACTCCTTGCCAACCAAGTGAGCGTATGGACTCCATACGACTCCTTGCCAATCAAATGAGCGTATGGACTCCATACGACTCCTTGCCAACCAAGTGAGCGTATGGACTCCATACGACTCCTTGCCAATCAAGTGAGCGTATGGACTCCATACGACTCCTTATCAACCAAGTGAGCGTGTGGACTCCATACGACTCCTTGTTAATAAAGTGAGCGTATCAGTTTTGTATGACTCCTCTTCTACAAAGACAGCGTATCACAGCAAATGCGTTCAAGATGACTTCAAACGTACAGTCAACACACGTTCTCACGTGTCCTGTACTCAGTTACCCACTTCCTCAGAAGTTATGCAACGTGGCATCCATGCCATCAATCTCTCCTAGATATATTCTACTACTTTCAACCGCACTCCAACGTGTCTCTATCAGAATTCGCCACGCGTCCCTGCAGTTATGCACACGTCAAGTAACTGACTGAGCGTATGCTTTAGAACAGTTATCCAGAACTCTATAAAAGAGAGTTTCTTTATCTTCATCAGAGACAACAGTCAATTCAGAGAGAACAGAGAGATTGCCCAGTTGCTGTCCAAGTTCTTCGAAGTTCGAGTTTTCTTTATCGCATCGTCCAAGGGATAAAGTAATCGTCTTCTAGATTAGATTCCTATAGTTGTAATTTTCTCAGAAATACAATAAATAAAGTGAATTTATTTATGGAAAACACCAGCGACGGTCATCCACAGATCGTCCGCCGACGGAGCTTGAGTAGGCTGCGAGGAAGTACCGGCCTCTCCTGCATAAGGTGCACTAGCAGCCGCCCGTTCCCGCAGCCTCTGATACTCGGCCTAAAAAGTATGGATAGTACTCTATAATTTCTAATTTTTAATTAATGTACTTATTATTACTAACTACATGAATATTTATTTGCATCATATTTACTAAGTTATATTAAAATTGATACGAAGTATTAAATTAAGATAACGTATTGTAATACTTACATAGGTCTGCTCGGCCCTCTCGTCAATAAGGTCTTCGCCCTTCCGATTAGTGGCCAGGAAGACAGTCACTATGTCGGCGTTACCGACCTTCCTTACATGTAATTAAATATATTATCTTAGTAATAATTTATCGATTTTGCATTAAAATAATATTTCTAAAAGAGAAAGACATACCAGACGACGAAAATATTCCGTCATCGGAATCGACCCACCGTACTACTTCGAGGCATGCATGTTGCCTAGCCGCCTTGGCCTTCTCTGACTTCTCTTTGTACCTTGGCTCGTCGAATCGAGCCTTCATCGCATTCCACTGATCAGGGGTGATCCAATCTTGGATCGACTTTCCGGCACGATCATGATCCTTATGATCATTAATAGCGCCGCGGATCAGCTTGGCAGCGACGGCAGGAAACATCCCCTCGATAAGCTCGGTCCGGTACGGTGGATAGAAAAACATATGCTAGAAGAGCGCAAACCAAATATTTATTAGTTATATATAATATGCAAAAAATTATATGATTCATGTTAAAAGTAAATATATTTTAACCTTGAAGCGCGCAAACCAGTAGGCCTTCCTCTCGTCCGGAGCATCAGAGTAGTTAATCCAAGCACCACCATAATTATGTCTCAGCATGTGGCGTAGACGTCTCTGTACCTCTGGGGGACGATATCTATACAGACGTATTATATTCAAGAAAAAAGTTAATTTATGATAAAAATAGAAAAAAAAATTATAAACCAAAACACCTACTTTGTACCGTCGGCCCAGATCTCCGTCCTCCTCTCCTCCTGAAGTGCGCACGCATCATCTGCATGATGCTGGTCGACCATCGGTACAGCCGCCTCGGCCGTCGGTGCAGCCTCCGCCATCTGCTCATCCATCTCCATCGTCGTATCAGCAGCAGGAATGCTAGACGGGCGAGCACTCTCAACATGCCTGGAACTACTCGTCCCAGGAGATATGCCACGTGACGTCGTCCCAGCAGGCCCCGCCATTGTCCGATATGGAGGAGTAATCGACGACGAGGATCCAGAGCCGGTACCAGTAGAAGGTACCAAAGGAAAACTCCATCCTCTAGCAGTACATGTAGGAAGTACCGGAGGATCATGACCTCGTTGTCCCCCTCGGAATGATCCGCGACGACCTGCCATACCTGATAACAGCATATGATAATACAACAAATAATAGAGACTAGAAATATGAAAGTACAACAAATAATAGAGACTAGAAATATAAAAGTACAAAAAAGATAAGATAATAACCAAGACAACATATGATGATACATTCTATAATAAACATCTAAGTCCCGATAATATATTCTAGAAGAAACATCTAAATTCATATAAGTATATGTCTCTCAATCATCTTCAGAATAATCATCTTGTTCGTCTTCCTCGACCTCGTCTTCCTCTTCCTTCTCATCTTCACTTTCATCTTCGCCTTTGTCAGCTTCGTCTTCCTCTTCGGATAATTCTACATCTTCTACATTATGTGTCGTGTAATGCGTAACTTCCGTGGAGTCCATATCGACAATATTCATTACAAGAGGTAGCTCGTCCACCTGGTAAGCTTTTTCGTCAACATCAAAAGTATCTCTAGCTTTAGTCTTGCATACTGCCCACCAGTCAGACTTCGTTGCTCCCCGTCTCGGATAAGCTGTGAAGTACACGAGCTGAGCCTGAGTTGCTAGTACAAATGGTTCGTAGCCTTGATATCTACACTTGTAGTTTATATCCACAAGACCATGCTTGTCAATTTTCCAACCTTAATTTTCAATCGGATCGAACCATTCACACTTGAACAATACGATCTTTGCAGATTCTCTACCATTATTATATGACAACTCCATAATCTCTCGCAAGATGCCAAAGAAATCATTTCCTGAATCAACGTCTTTGTAGTTCGAAGACTTGATACACAAACAACTGTTTTTCGTGGAATCAAGATCCAGGAAGCTGTCTCTGATCGGAGCATTTGTCGACTTGAACCGAAAGCCATTGACACAGTAACTTGGCCATATTTTAACAATAGTAATTGGTCCCTTGGAAAAAGTTCTAATTAATTCAATCTCGGATGAAATTAGACGATCGACCTGAATATCAAAAAAGAGATAATAAGTTATTTATTGCGCAGTTGCATTAGAAGAGGCTAGTAATTACCGAGCTACTTACATATTTGCTCAACCAAGAAGAAAAATGACGTCTCATTTCTTGTTCTAATGCTTCGTTTGTTAGGTAGGGTCTAACCAGCCTCAACTCATCATTATATGTGCTGGAAAACAACGAAGCAACCGCCGATTAGTACAATAATATTAGCTTATGTCACGCCCTGCTCCCGTAGGAGCGATCGTCCTCGTTAAGGCGTGATGCCATACGAGCCTAGATTGCGCTCGTGCAAGGCGGGTTCCATAACGGCCGATTTCAGCGGCTGCGATGGGGTCGTCGCACAGAAGTGCCAAGCAGAGACATTGAATAATAGCAGCAAAAATTAAGAACAAACACAAGTTATTCAAAGAAGCTCTTTATTGATATTGAAACAACGGTTACATTGGGGACGTAAGGCCAAGATTACAATCACTCAAGCTCACTCCTCTCACATTTTACAAGTTCACTCAGCTCTCTCTCATCTCTCAATTACAAGTCTTGATCCAGCGAAAGCTTCGGAAGGCGACGTCCATACATTATGTCCTGTATAAGTCTTTACTCCAAAAACTCATCAATTCAACCGTGGTTCATGCCTTAAACACTAAGTCCGTGCATCATGCCTCAGGCCCATCGTGCCCTACGCGACACTATCGCCCAACACATACTCCATACAACTAGCTTTAAAACCGTAGGACTTCGTGGCTATACTCAGCCGTAGAACTCTTAGGATCGTGCTTGGAATGACTTAGGTCGCCATCACTTAGCCTAACTTTACCAAGCCTACAACTTAACTCAAGGGACGAGCAAAGGCTATGCCAAGCCTTGCATCATGGAAGCGTGCATGCTTTATCGAGCATTTACGCGGGCGACGCCTATGACTTAGGCTACGTTCATAACTTCGCCTACTCAACCAACTTTCCTTCTCCCAAGCCACGGGACGAAGGATCGAATGTCATTTTTAAAGTACGTCGTGCACCAACTCTAAGCCGACCGTTGGACCTTTCCATATTCTAACTCAATTCAACCCGTCGGGATTTATTCCCTTTAGCTATGTTGATTCGCCTCTTTTATTATCAAGCCTACTTGTGCAAGTTGAAAACACACGATTTATTATATGAAGGCAAAGATGAGGCAAGTTCACCGAAACTACCCCACCTGAGCGAGCGGTCGTCTCGACCGAGCGATGTCTCCGAGTAGCCGTTGCAAGGCTAAGTCCGAACGCCGTCGGCGTTTCGATTCCTCCAATTGACTGAGCGGGATGGGGCACTACATCATACACCACTCAAAAAAAATTTCGTCCTCGAAACTAACTGAGTACACTTATCGAATTTTTACTTTACTTAACAACTCTCGCACACAATTCTCCTATGCCTTTTCTCAAATTCGAGCCACGCTCGTGCCACCCTCAATCCTTTCTTCAAAACTTGCGATTTCAAAATACTCGACACTTCCCCGTTCCTCAAATCTTACTTGAATTCCATGTATCACTTAGTATGGATCGTGCACATATCTTAGGCGTCCCCAAAATACATACATTTCAACCAAGCCTCGTGATAGCGAATCCCCCCATCACCACTCGAGTCGGATCATGCACGCATTCAAGCGTCCTTGATATACGTGCATGTCAACCGAGACTTGCGAGTGGTGCCTCCACCAATCCTACCACTTCGTACTCGGACGCCTGCCTAACCGCTAGGCTATGTCTTTTCGTCAGTATTGGAATCATAGTTCTCAAACAACAATGTCAACACTGACCCCATCCTAAGGTCAAACCAAGTTGATAGTACGGGATTTTCTTACCCAAGCTCGTATCACTCCGATTTTTATACATCGAGCATCGACTCCCTACACACATTCCAATATTCTTCGCACGGGGTCCGAATCATTCAGTAAAGTTATCCTACGATAACTCACATTTCAACCAATTCCTTGACGTATCGACATCACTCGTTCATCAAGTCATTTCGTATAGTCTATCTTCTTTGAACACGTTTGACGTAGATCGCCTATCAATCTTTCTTAAATCAAGCACGCTACGACATAATTCATCGCTAAACCATAATTCATATTTCACATTTCCTAAGTCATCTATTCCAATTCACGTAATCATTCAAGAGGTCGTCTAGCTCAACAATACGTTGCGCCCCGATTTTATGCGATTCAGATTATCCATGGTGGACATGAATCACCATGCACGCTCTTGCGGGATAATCATCCTCATCGGGACATAACTCTTGTTTTGTGTCTAGACTACTTCATTCTCGATGCACGAATTTGGACCTACTCAATCCTCGAGTTTCATTCATTCGTCAATCGCAAGTCTAAATATCCTCGAATTTTTCTCCGCATCAAACCGACAAGTCGAGACAATCAAAGTTGCCACGTCCTGATTTTCTGCGTTCGATCATTCCCGCGACATGAATCACCATGTCAGCGCTCACGCGGAACGATCGCCCCAAATCCGATGCAACGCATGTGCGAGGTTGGAGTAGCGCTTGCGCAAGACAAAAATGTCGACACTGTGGTTATCCGCGTAACCATCAAGACACATTTATTTTCATCCAACATTCGTCTCAATCAAAGTCCTAAGTATTGCATCCAATCGAACAATAACACTTGCACGATCGTCGTTCGCCGAGTCAGAATACCCTCGAGTTATCACATATCGATCTTTGATACGCCTCAATGCCATCAACAATATGCGTAACCTGACGATCTTCCTTTACAACAAGTTCTGAGTCGTGCGAATGATGCTATCATCCGACTGGATAATCTCCTCGACATTCAAATTCAAGTTCGATCATTATCCCTCGAATCATTCACAACATCGATTTTCCTCAAACAAAATTCATGTATCGTTCATCCGTTTATCTTAAGTCATCGAACAACGTATTTCCTCAATTCGTATTATTTCTTTATCAATCGATCGACATCCCTGAGGCTATCGCATACACCACTCAGGGATGAAGTCATTCAACAAATCATTAACTTATCATTCGTATCAAAATTGACTTCTTCAAATTTTTCGTTCGAACCATTCCTTAAATTCCAAGCACGCTCATTTATATCGCATCGATGTTATCGTCGCTCAATAGCACCCCTATTGATAGTCGACTTATTTTACTCAATCGAGTTCAACTCGTTCTTGCACGACGCTATTCAATTCCCGCACTCGACTTTTCTAAGGTCGACGCAACTTTGGTGTATATGCCCAGCCCGACTTAGCCAACCGTGCTTACGCAAACCATCTTTTGTTTCTTGTCAAAAACTGTTCTCCTATATTTTGCAAAATAGTTAGACTTATTGTATGGACATCCCGTGGGACAATTGAGAGAGAGCTCACCAACGATATCAACTTTGCGGAAGCAACGATTCAGAGTTTGCGGAAACAACGGAGTTAAAGAATTCAATCGGTAGTCCAAGGACGTAAAGCCGTGCTCTGATACCATTATGTCACGCCCCGCTCCCGTAGGAGCGATCGTCCTCGCTAAGGCATGATACCGCACGAGCCTAGATTGCGTTCGTGCAAGACGGGTTCCATAACGGCCGATTTCAACGGCTGCGACGGGGTCATCGCACAGAAGTTCCAAGCAGAGACATTGAATAATAGCAGCAAAAATTAAGAACAAACACAAGTTATTCAAAGAAGCTCTTTATTGATATTGAAACAACGGTTACATTGGGGGCGCAAGGCCAAGATTACAATCACTCAAGCTCACTCCTCTCACATTTTACAAGTTCACTCAGCTCTCTCTCATCTCTCAATTACAAGTCTTGATCCAGCGGAAGCTTCTGAAGGCGACGTCCATACATTATGTCCTGTATAAGTCTTTACTCCAAAAACTCATCAATTCAACCGTGGTTCATGCCTTAAACACTAAGTCCGTGCATCGTACCTCAGGCCTATCGTGCTCTATGCGATACTATCGCCCAACACATACTCCATACAACTAGCTTTGAAACCGTAGGACTTCGTGGCTATACTCAGTTGTAGAACTCTTAGGATCATGCTTGGAATGACTTAGGTCGACCACCATCACTTAGCCTAACTTTACCAAGCCTACAACTTAACTCAAGGGACGAGCAAAGGCTATGCCAAGCCTTGCATCATGGAAGCGTGCATGCTTTATCGAACATTTATAAGGGCGACGCCTATGACTTAGGCTACGTTCATAATTTTGCCTACTCAACCAACTTTCCTTCTCCCAAGCCACGGGACGAAGGATCGAGTGTTATTTTCAAAGCACGGCGTGTACCAACTCTAAGTCGACCGTTGGACCTTTCCATATTCTAACTCAATTCAACCCGTCGGAATTTATTCCCTTTAGCTATGTTGATTCGTCTCTTTTATTATCAAGCCTACTTGTGCAAGTTAAAAACACACGATTTATTATATGAAGGCTAAGATGAGGCAAGTTCACCGAGACTATCCTACCTGAGCGAGCGGTCGTCTCGACCGAGCGATGTCTCCGAGTAGCCGTGGCAAGGCTAAGTCCGAACGCCGTCGGCATTTCGATTCCTTCGATTGACTGAGCGGGACGGGGAACTACAGCTTATTCTATTACATTGAAATGACGTAAACTCATCATTCTGAGTTACTTACCCCTCTAGCTTCTCTACTTTATCCTCGTCGCAATTGAGTAATACATACAACTGAGCAGCCTTTAGCTCTTCGTCATTCAAATCTCTCTTCTTTATTTTCTCCGAAGGCTTTCCGGACGTATTGAATACTTTTCAGTATTCCATCATTAAATTCTTGATATCCGTCGTCGTTTCTCGGAGTCCTCGTTCTATTCGTAGCAACATGAGGTTTGAAATAGGAGGAGCAGAAATTTGTAATCTCCTCGAGAATATAGGCTTCACAAATAGAACCCTCGACCCGAGCCTTATTTTTCACCTTTCTTTTTAGGTGATTCAAATGTCGATCGAACGGGTATATCCATCGATATTCGACGAGTCCACCAACACGTGCCTCGTAGGAAAGATGAATCAACAAATGCTCCATAGAGTTAAAGAATCCAGGAGGGAACACCCTCTCTAGCTTGCACAGTGTTACCGCAATGTCCTTCTCTTGCTTTTCTAGACGATCAACGAGCAATTTCTTAGAACAAAGATCCCTGAAAAATATGCTAAGCTCCGTCAATGGATCCTAAACTGCCTGCGGTAAGAATTCTCGAAATGCAATTGGAATTAACCGCTCCATGAATACGTGACAATCATGGCTCTTCATACCTGTCAGTTTGTTCTCCTTGAGGTCGATGCATCTTCTCAAGTTCGAAACATACCCATCTGGAAATTTCAGACCTTGAATCCACCAACAAAGCCTCACTTTATCCTCCTTCTCCAGTGAAAAAATTGCCTTAGGCTGCTTCAACTTTCCATTCCCGTCCTCTATCAAATGCAATGCAGGACGTCTACATATTTTTTCCAAGTCCAATCTAGCCTTTGGATTGTCTTTCGTCTTCCCCTTTATGTCCATTACAGTATTAATTGTGTTGTCAAACACATTCTTCTCGATATGCATGACATCAAGGTTATGTCTAATCAGATTGGTGCTCCAATATGGAAGATTCCAAAATATACTCCTCTTCGTCCAGTTATGAGTACGACCAAATCCGTCACACTTGTAGCCCGTAGCAGGCTGCTCAATAGCTTTTGGTAAATCTTTTACCTCTTTTCATATCGTGTATCCGGGCCACCTTGGCGGGAGATTAGCCTTCTCTACAACGCCAGCACGAAAAGCATTCATGTTCCTCCGGTACAAATGATCCTTCGGCAGGAATTGTCGATGACAATCGAAGAAGTACGGTTTGCCTCCGTGTTTCAAACGGAAAGCCTTAGTGTTGTCCATGTTATACGGACTTGAAAGACGACCATGCGTGCTCCATCCAGATAACATTCCATAGGCCGAAAAGTCGTTGATGGTCCACATAAGTGCTGCCCGCATCTAGAAATTTTGTTTTCTAGATACATCGTACGTGTTGGAACCTATTTCCTATAACTGATTCAACTCATCAATCAACGACTGTAAATACACATCGATGTTCCTTTTCGGATTGTTAGGACCTGGGATAATAACGGTGAGGATCATATACGGAGTCTTCATGCACATCCAAGGCGGTAGATTGTACGGGGTGACAATCACAGGCCAACATGAATACTAGGATCCCGAAAGTCCGAATGGGATAAAACCGTAGCAGCAGAGACCCAATCTGACATTACGTGGATCAGAAGCAGAATCTGAATACTCTCGATCAAAGTGCTTCCATGCTTCTCCATCAGATGGGTGATCCAACACTCCTTCAGTATGTTTCCGCTTATGCCAACTCATGTTTTCTGCAGTTTTCTTCACCATAAACAACCGCTGCAACCGCGGCGTCAACGGCAAGTAGTGCATCGAAGAGGTAGGCATCCTGGCACCGACAGACTTTTCTCTACCACAAGCCTTGTAGCGATCGATACCACAAAATCTGCAGGCATCTTCATCCTTGTCGTCTTTGTAGTACAACATGCACCAGTTGCGACAGGCATCGATTTTTTCGTATCCCATCCAGAACGATCTAACCATCCTCTTAGACCGATAGAAGTCTTTAGGCAACTTCGCACCCTCAGGCAATATTTCTATAAGCAACTCCATAAGACGGTTATAGCAATCTTGCGACATGTTAAAATCGGACTTGATGCTCAACAATCTTGTAACCACCTCCAACGGTGAATGATCCTCACAACCAGGATATAATGGAGTCCTTACATTCTCCAGCAACTCCATGAACAGTGTAGCATCGGGGTTCGGTGCCTCCTCAGGAGCATCATGATCATCCGGATCGAAACTAGGCCCGGCCGCGTCAAAAACCATGTTCACCAACCCATCGTCGTAAGGAGCGTTGTTGTGGACATCCACATAAGGCTCGTACTCCGATGCTAAAGACACAAGTTCTCCGTGCTCGCTCCACTGATAGTAATTCTGCGTAAAACCCTTCGAGTATAAATGGTACGTGACATCCACTTCTGGATGATATTTCAAGTTGCGACATCTCATACACAAACACTTAATTTTGGCACCGTCCATGTACTGAGGAAACGTCTTGGCAAACTGCAGGAACTGGTGTACACCCTCTATGAATTCATCCCGTACACCGCACATGTCATCAGGATGACGGTTGTACATCCACGAACGATTCCACAGATAGTAATTCAGCTCCATATCCATTTGAGGATAATTCTGTAAGATAGATACATGCACATCGTTTAAACACTTGTAAAAGTAATCATGATACAACAGGTGGTAATAGATATGATGTGTCATATGTAGTTTCTTTTCCTCTCTTTACTGTGAACCTTGGTTAACATTAATATTTCCACACTTCTCTAGGATGAGGTTGAGGTAGATATCCTATGATACGGAATAGTCGACTGAATGACCCGAATGAGAAGGAAGTAGGGAGGCTCACTTTATACACTCTAGGATTGACTTATTTCGTCGTTGATTTGACTTATTTTGGTAGTGTGAAATGTCAACAATATCCGATACGGCACCTCGAAGACCTAAATATAGAATATTAATGTCAATTAGTGTTTTGGAATCATAAACATGATATAGTAGGTCAATTCTAGGTCTCCAAGTCATTTCTAGGTCACACTAGAAAAACTGGGTCAATACCTTGCCAAACTTGGTCAAACTAGGTCACACCTAGGTTTTTAGGGCCATACGTTGCCTTACCAAGGTATTCTAGTCTATACTAGGCTAATACCCTATGTATTTGCCCTACCAATATCCTATTCACATAGGTAAAACCATTACTATGGCCTATTTACCTAATTACCTATACACTAGCTTATCCTTAACTCTAGTAAAAACCAATACCCAAACTCAATACCCCATACACTACAACATAGGTATCTTCCATACCCATGTGTCAACCCATTACCTAAACCTGTAGGCTTCCTAAACCTATATATTACCTAGTCACTCTAGGTAAAGCCATTACCTATACTCATAGGTAAAACAATTCCTATCTTGAAGTTACCTATACTTATTGTCCTAGTCCTCATCTATACACATTATCCTAAGGCCTCGTTTGGTTCACCGATTTAAGGAAGCAGGAAAGGAAAGTTATTCCTTTCCTTTGTTTGGTAACCACAAACTTGAGAATCAATTTCCTCACAAGGAGGAAAATTGGAGGGAATATGGTTCCACTCATGACCCATGGGATTCATTTTCCCTCCTCCTTTTCTAACATTTATTACAAAAGTAACCATGTGTTATTGTTTTCCCTCCTCATACTTTTCGATTCCCATGGAAAATACAAAGGAATACATTTCCTTTCCGTGAACCAAACGAGGCCTAATAGTGTCAAAGTGTCCACGTGTTGTCAAAGTGTCAAAGTATCAAAGTGTCACAGTGTGTGTCAAAGTGTCCACTTGTGTGTCAAAGTGTCCACGTGTGTGTCAAAGGGTCGTGTCTGTGTCGCATCAGAAAAAAGGAAGATAGGGTTAGGGTTTACCAATACAGCGTTGGGGTTGGGTCGGGGTCGCCGGTGCTGGAGCAGCGGCGGAGGAGACTGGTCGGGTGGTCGTCGGAGGGAGTGAGTCGTCGGAAGGAGTGGGGTCGTCGGGCAGGGGGTCGCCGCGGGCAAGGGTAAGGGGAAGAGCGGGAGATTAGAAAATTTTGGGTAAAAAAAATGAAAAATCGATCGGGCCAGAACCCTATATGAAATGTTTTAGCGACGTTAGTTAAAGACGTCGCTAACCGTCGCTATTTATTAAAACCTGGCGACGTCGTAAAAGTGGCGTCGCGAAACGTCGCTGAATAAAAAAATAGTGACGTTTTGCGACTAGAATGCGACATCAGTTGTCCAAAATATAATTTGTGTCGCTAACTGTCGCTCAAACGTCGCTGATAGTGACGTTCAGCGAGGTATATATAAAACATCGCTAAAAGCACAAAACTTAGCGACGTATTTATCTGGAGTCGCTAATTTCGTCGTCATTATGACTTATTTTGGTAGTGTTCAAACTGAAACTCTTTGTCACAGAGAGTTTCAATTAGGACTGCCACCCTCCTGACAGTCCTACACTTAAGTAGGACTGTTAGTACCCTGGCAGTCCTACATAAGTGTAGGACTGCCAGCACCCTGACAGTCCTACTTAAGTGAGCAGCGTATGGAAGAAGATGAAGTATCTTCACAGAGAGTTTTATACAGGACTGCCAACACCTTGGCAGTCCTGTATTAAGTAAGGACTGTCGGGGGTCTGGCAGTCCTAGATGAAACTCTTCACAGAGAGTTTCATACAAGACTGACAGCCCCCTGGCAGTCCTACATTAAGTTAAGACTGTCAGGGGTCTGACAGTCCTATATCAAGTTAGGACTGTCAGAGGGGCTGACAGTACTGTTCCAAACTCTCTGTGAAGAGAGTTTGGGTATGAAACTCTCTTCACAGAGAGTTTTATACAGGACTTCCAGCCCCCTGGCAGTCCTTCATTAAGTTAGGACTGCCAGGGTACTAGCAGTTCTGTATGAAACTGGACCCTCTTCTCTCTTTTTCCCTTCTTTTTACGTTTTCCAAAATAACTATTATTTTCTTTGGGTGAAAAATTAGTATTTTATTTTCTTGTTGTTGTGGTGGTGATTTTCTTCTGATTCTTGGAGAGCAATGGAGGAGATGGGTTTGTTGAGCTCTGTGCTGGGTTTTGTTGGATTCGGAGTTGAAATCTTTGTTAGGATTGTGATTGGCTATTTTCTCTTCATTTACTTCCAGCCCACTATTCTAGATATTTTTTCAAACTCTTTGTTAGGGTTTAGAATTTTATGACCTAGAAATGTGGAGGAGGAGAAAAAAAGAGTAGAGGGAGAAAGAGTAGAGGAAGAGATGAAATGAAATGAAGTTGATATTTATACCATTCTTTGGGCTAGCCCCAAGTAAAAAAAATTGATAGCAAACTTGTAATATTTTTAAACATTTTTTGGATAGCTCCAAGTAAAATATGTGGTACCCTTACGCTGTGTTTGGGAACCTAAGATGGATGTGAGAGAAAAATTTGAGAAAAAGAAAAATAAAGGAAAGTAAAATAAAAGTAAAAGTAAAATTAATTTTTTTTTCACTTGTTTGGATAAACAAAAAGTAGGAAAAGAAAATTTTTAAAAATAATATTTTATTTATTATGGAGAAAGATATAATTACCATTTAGTCCTTGATTTTTTCAAATCATAATTAATAACTACTTTATTGAAGGGTAGTTGGGTAATTTATTTCACAATCCTCTCATCTCTCCATTTTCCTCCCACTTTTGTGAGAAAATTTTTTGAGTGGGACCATGAATTTTTCTCCCATATTTCTCTTCCTCAATTCTGCTTCCTCTTTCCAAACACAACTACTTTTAATTTTCCTTCCATTTTTTCCTCAAAATTTTCCTTCTCCCCATTTTGCTCTCTTCCCAAACAATACCTTAGAAAAACCCATATAAATACTCCTCCCAAAGTTAATTTGGTCCAGATTGTACAGTACTGAAACTCGTCCCAAATTTCGACCCAACCTGCATCCCGAAAGACCCAGAATACCGACTGGCCCTATCATAATTCTCACGAAATTTCGGTCAACGGCCAGTTCTAACCGTCCGATCCTTATCGATCCGCCCCTTCGTGTCGCCTCGATCTCACAGGCTAGGTGGGAACACCCAACAACCCATCTTGTTGTCCTCATAAACTAATATGGATGTTTCCGCGAAGTGCATTCTGCAGACTGACTCTACTGGTCGGGTCATGATCGGTGTGCGGGACTACAGTCTATCGGTGATTTTGGGTTGATTATAAGTACAAGTGAGTGAGTCTATCTATCTATCATCGACCGATCAATCAATAAATCAATCAATGGCATTTGCGATGGAGATCACCAACAACTGCATCGTGAGGCCGGCCTTGCCGGACCACCTCCGGCAGGACGCCGTCGCCACCATGCCCCTGAACTTGTTCGACAAGGCCGCCGGCAACCTCCACTTCCCCACCCTCCTCGCCTTCCGCAAGTTCCCTCCCAACCAGGACTTCGTCGCCGGCCTCTCCTTGGCCCTCCAGACCTACCCGCCCATGGCAGGCAGGATCGGCCGGGACCCGCACAACCGCCTCTCCTTCATCCTCAACAACGCCGGCGTCCGCCTCGTCGAGGCCGAGATCCCCGCGCGCATGACCGACAACACCCTGCTCGAGGACATCGCCTTCCACAAGAACCTCTACCCCCCCGCCACCCCGGACACCCAGGAGATGCTCCAGGTCCAGCTCAGCCGCTACGCCTGCGGCGGCCTCGTCATCGGCATCACCTTCTGCCACCCCGTCGCCGACGGCCAGTCCATGGGCCAGTTCCTCCAGGCCGTCGCCAGCGGCACGCGCGGCGCGGGCCCCGGCCCCGCGCCCTTCCTCGACCGCAACGCCCTCTTCGTCCCCAACGACCCCCCGCAGGTCAAGTTCGACCACCTGGAGGTGCACTCCAGCGGGCGCTCCGCGCTGCCGATGGCCTCCTCCGGGGTCGAGAACCTGGTCATCCAGTTCCCCGGGGAGTTCATCGCGCAGCTCAAGGAGCGGGTCAGCTTCCGCGCCACCACGTTCGAGGTCCTCCTCGCCCACCTCTGGCGCAGGGCCGTGGAAGTCCGGGGCCTCCCCGACGACGAGATAACCCGGGTGCGGGTGGCGGTCAACGGGAGGACGAGGATGAGGCCGGTGGTGCCCCCGGAGTACTTCGGCAACGTGGTCCTCTGGGCCCTCCCGAAGACCACCGCCGGCGAGCTGACGCGCGAGGGGCTCTCGGGCGCGGTCGGCCACATACGCAAGGCGGTGAAGCGCATGGACGACGAGTACTACCGCTCCGCGATCGACTTCGGAGCGCTGCTGGAGAAGGAAGGGAGGGAGGAGGAGACCCTGCTGCCGGACGAGGAGGACTGGGGGCACCAACTGTATCCCGACCTCGAGGTCGACAGCTGGCTCGGGTTCAGGTTCAACGAGGCGGACTTCGGGCGGGGCCCTCCGTGCGCGGTCGTGCCGCCCAATCTTCCGATCGAGGGGGTCATGGCCTTCATCTCCTCGGCCAAGGGGAAAGGAGGGGTCGACGCGTTCCTCACCGTCAGGAAGGAGCACGCTGATGATTTCAAGAGGATCTGCAAGATCCTCGACTGAGCGAGCTAGGGGGATAGATGCATGTAGTATTGTTCATGTTTCACCATTGCCGGCCCAAAATTTTTTTTTTCAAACTCTTGTAGTTTAATTAATTGTAAGCCAAAATAAAATCAGTTGTCCCCAAAATGTAAGTCAAAAGAATTCTATACGGAATTCTTGTAAGTCAAAAGAATTCTATACGGAAAGTTTTCCTTCGAAAATAATGGATTTCTTGTAGAATTTGATGCCGTTCCCCTTAGCCCCCTATTTAGGTTTTAGAAAACCTAATTTAGGTTAGACAATTCTTTTTTTAGGGGCATCACCACTCCTACTAGGGGGCAGTCCAAATTTTTTTGAAAAAATTACAAGTTTGCCGTAGCTTTTTGTTACTAGGGGACAGCCCAAAATTGACTATAAAAGCCAAACACGTTTTATTTCTTCTCTCTTTCTTCCTCTATTACTTCTCTTCCTCCACTCTTTTTTTCTCCTCCTCATAGAAACCTAGAATTAACCTAACCTAGGTAAAATTGTCCTCCCACCTAAATTTGTTAAAGATTTTTGGTGAAATATCTAGTAATAGTGTCAATCACTTCTTCCATTTATTTGTAAGTCGTCGAATTTATTTTTGTGTAATATTTTAACCTAAATTTTACATATAAAAGTTGAATTTTGTGTTTAATATAGAAAGAAATAGAAAATGGAACAACCGAACCATCAAATGCTGGATACTCTCCTCCCACAACGTCCGAAGAACACTTTGATGCATCGGAAGGCCTCGTGGTAACTACACTTTAACTTTATTTCGGATGAACAATCGGACTTTGACACAGAGGACTGTCACTTCTCTGGCAGTCCCTCTCATGGATTAGGACTGCCAGGGATGTGGCAGTCCTATATATGTGAGGGACTGCCACATATGTGGCAGTACTATATATGTGAGGGACTGCCACATCTCTGGCAGTCCTTTTTAATTTCATATGCTTATATTTTGGCTTTATGTAGTTGTTTAATTTTGACTTTTAACTTCTATTGTAGGAGTTGCGATCTTCCGATGTTGCGGTACATGCTCCAATTGCAACCGATGTAGGGCATTTATTTTGGACCGATCTTTCGTTTCAATCAAGCGAAGTAGGCAGGAGCTGTACGAGGAGTTAGAGACTCGTCTTCCATTCTACTCCCGCATCCTAAGCGAAGAAACCGTTGCAAGTTTGTTGTTAAGTATCCCTTGCACCGACAGTGTTACCGGGACAGACCACTACATGTCAGTCCCGTCTGCCGGCTGTTTATTTGCCAATAGGTACATGATACCTGTTGTACTTATCTCGCCGGATATTAACAATACATTTTTTCCGATGTGCGCTCCTCCGACGGACCACGGAGTGTCTAACCTATGTACTATAGGTCTGATCGGAGATCACTTCGTTATACTAAAGATGATCGTTCATTCTCCGATTCCTCCACTTTCAACAGTTTGGTACAAAAGAGCACCGGTCGAAGCCATCGCTTGGACCACACTTTTCGTTGATCAGATCAACCATTGTAAGAAGTTGTTGAAGTTTGAGGAGCCAAGAGACTTACCTGCTGACCACTACGACGTCGAAATCGACTAAGGATATATTTACAGTTTAACATTTTGTATATGGAGGACCACTTTTGTATATAGTGAAATATGAAGTCCACTAATCTATATGGAGTAAATTTTGTATACAGTAAAATATGAAGTTCAGTATGTTATATGTGTTTACCTGTGTAGTGACCCGCTCCGCCCTAGCGGAACGCCGATTTCAAACGGCAAGTGCAACGACTCAAACGAGCCGTCGACCCGAAGAGTTGCTTCGACCCGATGAAGTATCGATGCGAATCGATGCAAGGCTTGCATTGGCCCGACAAGATGAATCCAGACTTAGACTATCGAAGGCGCGCTCGGAGGATCGCTCGGTCGATGCGAACATCGCTAAGGTGGGTGGCTCCGATGAACCCGTCTGTGCTTAGCCTAGACACATAACAATGCGGACACTATCACGAGAATCGCTAGGCGACAACACCATGCATGTTAATAAATGATTCAACGCACCTAGCTAAGGGAATAATCCCATCTTGCATGCTTGTTTAGAACATGGAAAAGAACTCGGCAATTATAGAAACGCTCGCACCACGCTCTACGCTCGTGCTACGGCACAAGCTCACGTTCATGTCCCGTATACGTTCAAACAATGAAACAATGAATGGTTTACAACAATAAAACGGGAAGGCTATCAACATAGTCGCTCCGAGTAGAGTTTAGCAACATTGGAAGGCTATGGGACCGATGGGTCGCCAAGGCGACTCCCACACTGGGAGTTGCGTAATGCATGAATGAATGAATCAACGAATGAATGAACAAACACATGAATGACTCTATGAACATACGAACAAGTGAAAGAATAACATGAAAAGAAAGAATACATGAAAGATAAGACGCTAGCGACAGGTGTGACGGGCACGTGCAACGGGGCTCGCTACCCGCGCTGTACGGACGCCAACCTGGTCGTTAACGCATTATGGCATGAAAGATAAGACATGGAAGACGCTAGTGACAGGTATGACGGGCACGTGCAACGGGGCTTGCTACCCGCGCTGTACGGACGCCAACCTGGTCGTTAACGCATTATGGCTAAGGGTTAGCCTACGGCTCAGAGATAGCCGCTAAGTAAAAGACAAGATAATACGAAATGGTCGTGGACAAACGGCACGGGCGATGGGGGGGTAAACCGTGGCCGTCGTGTGGAAGGATTCTGCGGCACGGGCGTTGGGGGGGTAAACCGTGGCCGGCCTAGGCAGAATCAATACGGCGCTTACGGGCTGCTTGGGTGCGGGCTTGGGCACCAAGAGACGTAAGTAGGAGGGTATATTCAAGAGACTTAACGGGGTGTACCAGCCATCACCCTACGCTAAGTTGAGAATTGCCACAGGGGAATGTCCTAAATGGCTTGTAAAGCCAGCGACCCGTGCATGTAGATTAAGTGGACTATGCTGGTGGCAATCCACGTGCAAGTTCTTGCATTGAAATCAAAGTAATCTAAGTTAAATGAACAAGTGCCTCATGAACATGAACATGCCCGAAATATAACACTCAGAACATGCTTGAAATGTAACCTGCTGAACATGCTCGATATGTAACACTCCTGAACATGCTTGAACGAAATACCCGAAACATGCTTGAATTGTAACACTCTAAAAACGTGCCTACGACGTGTTAGAACATGCCCCCGACGTGCTAGAATCCCGAGACATGGACACACACTCGATATTGAATGCGTACATGAATCGTGTTATGTTATTATACATGAATTGTGGTTTAACTTGGTTTACCTTGAACAGGGAAGGCCGGACGGTAAGTATGGGTAAGTCGTGCATGTATTTCTCATGCGACACTTGAATTCGGTAACACGAGATAGGCTATGCAATATGCCATGAAATTGATCCTAAGGCAATATTAGAAAGACAATGAATGATAGAGATGCACAAAAGATTATAGAACGTGTTTGGTAATGATGGCATTGTGGGCGAGCCAGCCTCCCCACCAGTGCATAACAATGTACTGATAATCCCACAGTATGCTTGCAGGATAGCAGGAGACGCCGGCGGGTGCGGAGCTTCCGTCGAACGTGTCAAGGCGCGGAGCCAACCCTGGGGCCTTGGAACGTTGCAAGAAGCTGAAGCACCCTATACAGGACATAATGTATCGGAACATCGCCATGTATCCTTCCATGTTGTAAGCCATTTGGCACGCCTTTTATGTTTCAGAGAGAGAGAGCTTGAGCGATTTGTAATATCGGCCTAGCGCCGCTTGTAACTTCTTGAATATCAATAAAGAGTTTGATTTCGTATTCAACTTGTGTTCATTTACTTTCCGCTGCAAATGGGGACACTCTGTGCGACTCTGTGGCCTAGTAATTAAATCGGCCGTTTCTGGACTTGGCCTTGCACGGGCGCAATCTAGGCTCGTGCGGCATCACGCCTTAGCGAGGACGATCGCTCCTACGGGAGCGGGGCGTGACAGATTGGTATCAGAGCACGGCTTTACGTCCTTGGACTTCATTTCGATTATCTCAGTTTTGAAAGCTCGGTTGGAAGAAAAGAAGTATACGCTCTCTCTCGTTGTGCCTTGGGATGTTCCATACAATAAGTCTAATACTTTCAAAAGCTCGTACAAGTACTCGGTTGCACGGGATCGATAGGCGAAGGCCTTTGTGCCGGACGACGTTAAACATGACTCGATTGAGAACACATACAAAGTTAACATGTCTCGTACGTACCTAACTAGTCTTGCGTTGACCCTAGCAACTGAGCGTGCAAAACATGAATATAGTCCATGCGGGATGGTTAAGCGGTACAACTTAGTCCGCGTGTCGCGCACCTCGACTCTTGGGTGCAATCGGGTTGCGAGCGATATCGAGTATCGTTCGATCGAGAACGGAGATACACTTTGAGTGTATATCGATAGGAACGCTATCGAGTTAACGCTTAGGCGTACGCGAATGATTGACTTGGATTTTGAGGATTAGTGTGAACGACTTAGTACGTCGAGACGACGTAAGCGAGTACGCTAGAGATTCGTCGAACGAATCTGAAGGATATCTTAGTGCATGGCGCGAACGTGATTGAGGATTAGACCGTATGGCTTGAACCCGGGTGGTGTATGTGATAGGTTCGAAGAAGAATAAGAATAAGTGTCAGCGACTAGTCGAGTGGCTCGAACCCTGAGTGGTGTATGGACGTTATAGAAATTGTTCGAGCAAGACTAAAGGAATTACGGATAGAACAAGTATGTCGGCGAAGCGATGCGGTCGCGCAAAGCTTTAGAACGTATCACGCTTAGTTGATCGTGACTTCGTGTGTCCCGAACGAGATATCGTTCGGACAACTTGTGAATGGGTAACGCGTGTTAGAAATGATTCGGAACGATGGATGAAAATAAATGGTCTTGATCGAGGAAACTTAGAGGAACGTGCGTGCGATGTCGAATTGATGCAAATGAAATGTGACTTGAGTTTTGAATAACGATCTTGAAACGAGCTTTGAGGAAAAGCGACTGAACTTGATCTTGAGTATCGGGAGAAATGGTGGAATATCCAACTCGGACAACGGCAACGTCGCATGACTCGAAATTGGTTGCAAAGGAAGATCGTCAGGTTACGCATATCGTCGATGGTATTGAGGCGTATCAAAGATCGATATGCGATAACTCGGGGGTACTCTGACTCGGCGAATGACGATCGTGCAAATGTCATTGTTCCGTTGGATGCTATACTCGGGGTATTAAAACGTGTCAAGGAAAATATAGACGTGACTCGAGGATTTCTGGTTGAATGAATGACGGTCGGACTGTCGAATTGAAATCTTGACTTGGATGAAATGAAATGCTTGGATTTACTTCGACGATAACCCCAACGTCGACATTCTTGTCTTATGCGAGCGCAACTCCAGCCTCGCACATGCGTTGCGCCGATTAGGGCAATCACTCCGCGTGAGCGCTGGTATGGTGATTCATCCAGCGGGGGTGATCAAACTTGCACGGCGTGGCAATACGATTGCTTCGACTTGTGGTTTGACGCGAAGATGACTTGAGAATGATTCGGTGTGCTTGAATGATTAAGTTTGAGGATTGAGTAGGTCCAATCCGCGTATCGAAAATGAATTAGTCTAGACGCAAACAAGAGTTACGCCCCGATGAGAATGATTATTCCGCGGGAGCGTTGCATGGTGATTCATGAACCACCGTGGATAATCGGACTCGCGTGAGATTGGGGCGCAACATATTGTCAAAGCTAGATGAACTCGTGATCGAATACATGAATTGGAAAGAATGGATATGTGAAGTATGTGATCAGAATGAATTCGGATATACGCGGCGAATGCCTTGACGAGAATAGGTGATCGTGCTCGATGTTTAGAAATCTGAGTGACGCGAGCTTGGGTAGAAAATCCCGTACTACCGACTTTGGTTTGACCCTAGGATTGGGGTCAGTGTTGGCATTATTGTTGGGGAACTATGATTCCAATCCTGACATTGACTTAGCCTCGAAAAAGATGGCCTAGCGGTTAGGCGAGACGCCCCTGTTCCATGTGTTAGCAATCAAAGGATTGATCTTGAGGATTGGCATGAATGGATAGCATGAATCACGAATGTAGGAAACCCTGCTCACGAGACTTGGCTGACATGCATATATTTCAGGGACGCTTGAGTATGTGCACGATGCGACTCGAGTGAGAATGACAAACTCACTATCCTGCGGCTTGGCTGAATGCATGTATTTTGGGGACGCTTGGAATGCGTGCACGATCCAACCAAGTGATACGTTGAGTTCTAGCACGACTTGGGGAGTGAACGAGTATCGTGAACGTGAAATCGTGCTAGTAGAAGTTGGTATAACGAGGTGAAGCATTGATAGGAAGATATGCTCGACGATAGTGCAATATGTGGTCTTAAATTCGATGAAAATTTCCTAGACTTGGTCGACCCCGTTAAGTAGAAATCATACTGATTTCGTGGACACGAACGCTTGAAAAGCGAATCGGGCCATCTCGATGACCGAGATAAACGAAAGTGAATTTGCCTTAGCCTGCGACCCTCGTATTTGATGACTTACAACGTGCCTCGTGCAGCCATTCCAGTTCCATGACATGTCGAAATGGCAACCAAGACGAAGAAATACTTGAATTGAATAAGTACAATCAACTCTAAAATGAATGAAAGGCAATTCGATAAATCGACACAACGCGTGCGACACGAAACTTAGAGAGATATCAAATATGGTTCGATGCCGTCGAACGATAGGGCCGCTCGATGAAATTGTCTAAGAAACACGAAAACACGAGTTAAGAAATGGTAGGATGACCTGCACTCAGAAAGTCTCGAGGACGAGACTTATTTTGAGTGGTGTATTATGTAGTGACCCGCTCCGCCCTAGCGGAACGCCGATTTCAAACGGCAAGTGCAACGACTCAAACGAGCCGTCGACCCGAAGAGTTGCTTCGACCCGATGAAGTATCGATGCGAATCGATGCAAGGCTTGCATTGGCCCGACAAGATGAATCCAGACTTAGACTATCGAAGGCGCGCTCGGAGGATCGCTCGGTCGATGCGAACATCGCTAAGGTGGGTGGCTCCGATGAACCCGTCTGTGCTTAGCCTAGACACATAACAATGCGGACACTATCACGAGAATCGCTAGGCGACAACACCATGCATGTTAATAAATGATTCAACGCACCTAGCTAAGGGAATAATCCCATCTTGCATGCTTGTTTAGAACATGGAAAAGAACTCGGCAATTATAGAAACGCTCGCACCACGCTCTACGCTCGTGCTACGGCACAAGCTCACGTTCATGTCCCGTATACGTTCAAACAATGAAACAATGAATGGTTTACAACAATGAAACGGGAAGGCTATCAACATAGTCGCTCCGAGTAGAGTTTAGCAACATTGGAAGGCTATGGGACCGATGGGTCGCCAAGGCGACTCCCACACTGGGAGTTGCGTAATGCATGAATGAATGAATCAACGAATGAATGAACAAACACATGAATGACTCTATGAACATACGAACAAGTGAAAGAATAACATGAAAAGAAAGAATACATGAAAGATAAGACGCTAGCGACAGGTGTGACGGGCACGTGCAATGGGGCTCGCTACCCGCGCTGTACGGACGCCAACCTGGTCGTTAACGCATTATGGCATGAAAGATAAGACATGGAAGACGCTAGTGACAGGTATGACGGGCACGTGCAACGGGGCTTGCTACCCGCGCTGTACGGACGCCAACCTGGTCGTTAACGCATTATGGCTAAGGGTTAGCCTACGGCTCAGAGATAGCCGCTAAGTAAAAGACAAGATAATACGAAATGGTCGTGGACAAACGGCACGGGCGATGGGGGGGTAAACCGTGGCCGTCGTGTGGAAGGATTCTGCGGCACGGGCGTTGGGGGGGTAAACCGTGGCCGGCCTAGGCAGAATCAATACGGCGCTTACGGGCTGCTTGGGTGCGGGCTTGGGCACCAAGAGACGTAAGTAGGAGGGTATATTCAAGAGACTTAACGGGGTGTACCAGCCATCACCCTACGCTAAGTTGAGAATTGCCACAGGGGAATGTCCTAAATGGCTTGTAAAGCCAGCGACCCGTGCATGTAGATTAAGTGGACTATGCTGGTGGCAATCCACGTGCAAGTTCTTGCATTGAAATCAAAGTAATCTAAGTTAAATGAACAAGTGCCTCATGAACATGAACATGCCCGAAATATAACACTCAGAACATGCTTGAAATGTAACCTGCTGAACATGCTCGATATGTAACACTCCTGAACATGCTTGAACGAAATACCCGAAACATGCTTGAATTGTAACACTCTAAAAACGTGCCTACGACGTGTTAGAACATGCCCCCGACGTGCTAGAATCCCGAGACATGGACACACACTCGATATTGAATGCGTACATGAATCGTGTTATGTTATTATACATGAATTGTGGTTTAACTTGGTTTACCTTGAACAGGGAAGGCCGGACGGTAAGTATGGGTAAGTCGTGCATGTATTTCTCATGCGACACTTGAATTCGGTAACACGAGATAGGCTATGCAATATGCCATGAAATTGATCCTAAGGCAATATTAGAAAGACAATGAATGATAGAGATGCACAAAAGATTATAGAACGTGTTTGGTAATGATGGCATTGTGGGCGAGCCAGCCTCCCCACCAGTGCATAACAATGTACTGATAATCCCACAGTATGCTTGCAGGATAGTAGGAGACGCCGGCGGGTGCGGAGCTTCCGTCGAACGTGTCAAGGCGCGGAGCCAACCCTGGGGCCTTGGAACGTTGCAAGAAGCTGAAGCACCCTATACAGGACATAATGTATCGGAACATCGCCATGTATCCTTCCATGTTGTAAGCCATTTGGCACGCCTTTTATGTTTCAGAGAGAGAGAGCTTGAGCGATTTGTAATATCGGCCTAGCGCCGCTTGTAACTTCTTGAATATCAATAAAGAGTTTGATTTCGTATTCAACTTGTGTTCATTTACTTTCCGCTGCAAATGGGGACACTCTGTGCGACTCTGTGGCCTAGTAATTAAATCGGCCGTTTCTGGACTTGGCCTTGCACGGGCGCAATCTAGGCCCGTGCGGCATCACGCCTTAGCGAGGACGATCGCTCCTACGGGAGCGGGGCGTGACAACCTGTGTGCTATTTATGTTATATGTCTACATATGTGCTATTTATGTGTTTACATGTGTGTTATCTGTGTTATATGTATTTACCTGTGTGCAAGTATGTGTGGCAAAATATACCAATTTATTAAAGTATCAGATCCAGTATCAGGATTGTCACACCCCTGGCAGTCCTACATTGAATTAGGACTGCCAGGGTGCTGGCAGTCCTAATTGAAACTTGTTGTTATATAAATGGCCGTTCTCCTGTGTTTTAGCACGGAGAATGGCCATTCTCTGTGTAATTTAGCACGGAGAATGGCCATTCTCCGTGTAATTTTCACGGAGAATGGCTATTCGATCCAGTATCAGGACTGCCACCCCCGTGGCAGTCCTACATTAAATTAGGACTGCCAGGGTGCTGGCAGTCCTAATTGAAACTTGCTGTTACAGCAAGTATCAATTAGGACTGCCAGCACCCTGACAGCCCTAATTTAATGTAGGACTGCCAGAAGGGTGGCAGTCCTATTTGTAAATCTCTGTGATGAGAGTTTTGAAACTCTCTATCACAGAGAGTTTCAATTAGGACTGTCACACCCCTGGCAGTCCTACACAAGAGGAGGACTGTCAGGGTGCTGGCAGTCCTAATTGAAACTTGTTGTTATATAAATGACCATTCTCCTGTGTTTTAGCACGGAGAATGGTCATTCTCCGTGTAATTTAGCACGGAGAATGGTCATTCCAGTGTTAAAACGCAGGAGAATTACCATTCTCCGTGTAAATTAACACGGAGAATGGCATTCTCCGTGTTTCTAACACGGAGAATGACCATTCTCCGTCTTAATTTACACGGAGAATGGCCATTCTCCGTGAAAATTACACGGAGAATGACCATTCTCCGTGCTAAATTACACGAAGAATGGCCATTCTCCGTGTAAATTAAGACGGAGAATGGTCATTCTCCTTCGTTTTAACACTGGAATGACCATTCTCCGTGCTAAATTACACGGAGAATGGCCATTCTCCGTGTTAATTTACACGGAGAATGGTCATTCTCCGTGTTAGAAACACGGAGAATGCCATTCTCCGTGTTAATTTACACGGAGAATGGTCATTCTCCTGCATTTTATGGTCAGTTGAAACTTTGGAGGGCCATAACTTTTGATTGGGAGGTCGAAACGAGGCCCGATTTGTCGCAAAATGAGCGTATTTTCGAGGAGCCTGAGATTAACCACTTCACCGTTAGACGGCCTTCCGAAATTTTAGAATCGCAAAAAAATGATGTTTGGACCTCCGTTTTAGCACTTTTGCCGAAATTTTAGAATCGCAAACAAATATTAATTCAATGACTTACAAATAGGACTACCACACCCAGGGCTGTCCAACACATGTGAAGGACTGTCCTGGGTGTGGCAGTCCTAGATGAATTATTCTGTGACTTGATCACAGAACATTTCAACACAAGTATCCAACACATATCCAACACAAGTATCCAACACATATCCAACACAAGTATCCAACACATATCCAACACAAGTCCAACACAAGTATCCAACACATATTCAACACAAGTATCCAACACAAGTATTCAACACATATTCAACACAAGTATTCAACACATATCCAACAGAAGTATTTCAACACAAGTATCCAACACATAACCAACACAAGTATTTCAACACAAGTATCCAACAACATGTTCGACACCCAAAAATATCAACATCCAAAAATATTTCAACACAAGTATCCAACAACATGTTCGACACCCAAAAATATCAACATCCAAAATAGTCAACTTCAGACAATCAGACAATCATACTACATATCATGGCGGGCCTTCGAACGAGACTCCGTATTACGCATGAATGGGAACTCAACCTCGTCGTCGATGCGCTCAAGCTCGTTGGCGACCAAGGCACTAGTGTCGACCAAGACACTAGTGTCACTTTGGCAAGCGCTCCGAAGTGTCTTGGCCAGTTCCTTCGCCCTTCTAGACTGTAAATGAAAGTATAATTGAATTTAGTCTACAAACATGAAAATCTCAAACTAATTACTAATGTGGAACTCACCATCTTCACCAATGAAACATACAAGATATTTTTCGAAGGAAGATTTCCAACAGCTACTACGGCCTCGGGAACCGGGTTTGTAGGGTTCAACAACTTAGGATGTCCGACCCGCCGGAAGTACGGCATGTAGTCCTCGCTGCAGTCGGCCATCTGGGTTTGTAATCGGACGCTCAAGAGGACGTTCCGCGCGTTCCTTCCGCTTTGACGCGGTGGGACGTATTCTTTTTGGTGAAACCGGAGGACTGTTACCCCTATAGAACAATGGATTGTGCGACCGTATAGTTAATAAATAATACAAACTAAAATAGAACTGTTACCCCCTATCCCCCACCCCCAGACCACAACTAAAACTGAGTACAGTAGGACTGCCAGGTATGTGGCAGTCCAATTGCACACAAGGACTGCCACAGTCCTGGCAGTCCTCTATTGAAAGAGGACTGTCAGGACTCTTGCAGTCCTTGTTTACATGTGGACTGCCACATGCTTGGCAGTCCTACTGTACTCAGGGCCAACAGACAAACGACTCGCTAGTTTGTCGTTTTCTAGGGTTAGGGTTTGAAGAAAAATTGTGGGTTTGTCGTGTTCGAAAATGACATTCATAAACCCTAAAGACATTCTAAACCTAAATTGTCAAAAGTTTTTAGATAATTAAAACTATTCTAGGGTTTCAAATAGAATGTAGAAAATTATACAAGAAATTAGGGAAGAACGTACCTAGAATCCGATTTCTTCGACTTGCGTGTCATCTCGTCGAATGTAGGAGTGTTCTTGAAAGAAATTTAGTGGAGGAATTAGGATTAGAGTGGTGGAGGTGAAGAGACTAGGGTTTTGGGAGAGGGAGAGAGAGCACTTCTTTTTTTTCTTTTGGAGGAGAGAGAGAGAGAAAATTGGGGTTTGGGGAGAAAATGAGAGTTTGGGGGGTTGGGCTGCCCCCTAGTAAAATGTGGGCTGTCCCCTAGTAAAATCTCCACTTTTTGGGCTGCCCCCTAGTAGAAGTTGTGGTGCCCCTAAAAAAAACCTTTAGGTTTTAAAAAACCCTAAATCAGTAAATCAATCCAAGCTATTGAAATCACATAAGGAGCAGTCCAAAACTAACCCAAATACTCTCCCAAAGTAGATTTATGTGCCCAGACATCCGGACCGAAACTCATTTTAAAATTTGACCCACATGCACCGTGGAAGATCCAATAGTTCCGTCGGAATTCTGGTTGGTCAAATAATAATACTCACATATTTCGGTCACCGGCTTTTGGCCAGTTTTAAACCCTCCGAATCTTTTGTCGAACGATCCGCCACTTCGTGTGCTTACGTTCGAGACCTCCTTTCTGGTCTCTCATAAGTTGGAATACCCAACAATAATGTTTTCGACTTTATATATACCCTTTCTAGTTGAGTCAGTATAAATCATAGCCACATTACTGCTGGGAACGAAACGCAGAAACTGCTCTCGCAAACCAAAGAGACCGAAACAGAGAACCGAAGAAAAGTGCAGAAACCAAATCACGAAAGTCACACAAAAGCCAAAAGACAACAACACAACAATTTTTGACGTCTTGCGAAAAATAACACGGAACGTTCCGAGTCAAAACCTAAAAAGTCTTCACTAATAGAATAAGAAGATACAGACTACTTACTGCTCACCGATCCAAACGGATCACCGCAACAACTTGGATGATGAAAATAGATCATAGACTCCCGAAGAACAAGAGACATCGAGAAAAATTATCCGAAACAGTCTCTCCTTCAAAGTAGCCACAAATCTCTCTTTCTATCTTCAAAAGTTGAAAGCTTTTGATCTCTTTCTTTGGTAGATGTGATAGAATGATAGATAGATGAAATATTAGGGTTAGAAAACACCTATATATGCATCCTTCTACAAACCATAACAAATATGGACTCTTCATATGATCAAATGGTGCACATAAAACATTCATAACCGGGTTAAGTCCGACATAATGACACTGATCGAACTCGGTCAGCCCAGACAAAAATGTTCTGTCTGAATATGACAGAGTTCGGACATAACTAAGTCTGACCGAATTCGGACCGAACTCGGTCTGTTCTCAACAGTTTTTCGTCTTTGACTCCCAAGCTTCTCCGACACACGGATGACGCTCGTCGCGCTCCACAGTACCCTTCACATATGTTGGAAATCCCACACACTCCCACAATTACACGGGAGCCTTCAGGATGATGGCTTTACATAGTATTTCAATATTCCGTAGAATATATTTAACTTCCACTTAATTTTGATTTTCTAGTTGTCCAAAATTGATCACAGAGCTTAAACGAGAAATATGTGTATAAAAAAATTTAAAAGTTTGAACAATTGTATTGATCATCTGCTGCATGACTCTACTGGTGATTTGGGTTAAGTAGCGTTTCTTCCTCGGAGAAAGAAAGCGTCATCGTCTTATCGAGTATGTATCGGGACTGGACTATGGTGAGGGGGGATTGACCTGTGCTTTCTACGCAGAAAGGAATTAAACATGTGCTTATTAGCTGGTAGCTAGCGTTTTGACAAACGTTTTCTACTATGGTGGTCAGGAAAGAAAGAAGAGTGGACTGAGTCGGATAGAGACTCCTTTCTCGCCAGCCTCTGATAGGAGGTTGGAATATCAACCTTCCCTGCTTTTTCTTCCCAACTAGAGCAGAGCCGGATGTAAAAAAAAAAAAAAAAACTGTTCAAACTCAGCACACTTTGACTGTTCAAACTGATAAATCAAAGAACAACTTAGCAAGAAGAACGATGGAAGTACACGAAACCACAAGCTCAGAAAAAGAAAATGATATATTGCCAGATGGATTAAGACGTATAAATTTTCTAAATTAAAAAAACAAAATATAATTACATGTATGACATCTATGTTGGGGCATTTGTATTCTTGACACTTAGTGAAGTTTTAGTCCCACATCGAAAATGCACCATGTGGTATCTCAACATATATAGGCTTCTATGTATTGTTGGGATGTGCACATGGGTGTTAACCCAAAGGTGGGAACCATGTGGGTGATTTTACTAAGAGGTAAGAATAAGGCTCCATGGTAAGCTTCTAGCTTTTTGCTCTTGGAAAATTTATTTCCATGGGAGCTAAGTCCCATATTGGCTTAGCAACTCGGACTCGGGCTCGGGCTCAAGGGCTCATGAGGTGTAATGTGGCGTTTTGTTGGCGCACTTACGCCGGCCCAGTTACGCGAGCCCAGTTACGTGCGCCACGTTACGCGGGCCCAGTTACGCCGGCCCAGTTACGCAGCCCAGTACGCGCAGTGTGCGTAGAGTGCGCAGTGTGCGCAGCGTACGCAGTGTGCGTAGTGTGCGCAGGTTGCGTAAAATGGCTGTGTGCGTAAAGTGTAAATCACGTTGGTTACGCGAGTGGCGCAACTTGCGGCAGAACGTGTCTTTGCATGTTCTAAGCGGTTGCTCCATGTTCGGGGTGGTTATTACCACGTTCCTAACATTGTACTAACCGGACAGTTGTTGCAGCGGCCTATATAAGGTCTCCTCCTTCTCTCTTACAGTAAGGGACTAATACACAGGTAGTAGACAGAAAGTTTATAAGTGTTTAGAAGCTGTGAGAGAGAAGAGAGGTATTGTACCAGCGTTGAGTTTTACACGGGAGTTCGTGTTCATCCGAGGAGTCAGAAGAGCAAGAGTGTTCCAAGTTCTCCGACGAATTTGCTGGTTCCTGGAAGCTATTCGTGTGGGACGAATAAAGCTTTGAGCAACGGTGATCATTCACCCCAGCAGGAGATTTTCCATCTTTCGCCTGTCACCTTCTTCGTTTATCAGAATTCTATTAGCGCACCTTCGGTGAAGTGTTTGCGTTGGTAGAAATCTGTGCACCTTCTGTGAAGTGTTGCATTCGCCTGTCACCTTCTTCGTTTATCAGAATTCTATTAGCGCACCTTCGGTGAAGTGTTTGCATTGGTAGAAATCTGTGCACCTTCTGTGAAGTGTTGCATTAGTGGAATTTCTGTTACGTACCTTCTGTGAAGTGTTACGTAATAACGATTGTTTTTTACAACTGTTACGAATTTTCAGTTTTCCATCGAAAAATTGTGCCCCGGCTATAACAATCTCAAAGCTTTATAGCTACGATGGAAAACGTTAATGTTTCACTCTTCAATTCTGACTTTTCTAAGTTAGAAAAGTTTGATGGAGAACATTACCAAGTCTGGAAGAGGAAGGTTTATCTCACCCTTCAACTCAAAGATGTAGATCACGTACTTTTGGAGGAAGAACCTACTGTTCCAGATGTTGGGTCTGCTGCCGCAATCACCGCAGCTACTAAACTTCAAGCAAAATAGAGAAGAAAAAATAGTATTTGCAGGCTGCTTATCCTGAATGCTATGGAAGATTCCCTTGCAGAATCCTATTCTAAGAAGACTATCGCTAGAGACATATGGGAGTCTCTAGAAAAACTCTACGAAGAAGACAAGAACCGCAGTAAAATCTTTGTGGTTGAAAGATATCACAAGTGGTTCTTTGAGGACGAAAAGTCTATGCTGTCGCAGGTGAAGGAGTTCCTGAAACTGCGACAGAAGCTGAAAGACGAGGCGATGCCCCTCCCCGACAAGTTTGTTGTTGGAGGGATTGTCTCAAAGCTTCCCGCTGGGTGGAGCAAGTTCTATGCAAACATGCATAGGAAGAAGCTGGAGATCACCCTTGAAGATCTCCTGCAGGAAATCTATGTTGAGGACCAGATGCGGGCTCAACTGAAGGTGGACACACTGTCCAAACAATTGGCTAACGCCAATCTGGTGCATTCAAGGGAACCAAGGGGAAAGCATGTCGGCTTCCCAAAGCAAGAAGAAGGACCTTGACAATCTGAAAGTCAAGGGTACTTCAATAAAGAAGAAGAAGCCAAAGTCTCACTTGGCTTGCTTCAAGTATGGCAAGAAGGGCCACTTTAAGAATGAGTGCAAAGCAAAAGCGAAGCAATCAGAGCAAGGAGAGCCTAGTAAGGTATCTATGATCACTGATGTTGTTGCTATGATTGCGCAGGTTGATGCGGTAGAAACAGATGCTGACTGGTGGGTAGACAGTGGAGCCACCTACCATGTTTGCTCCAGCAAGGAGTGGTTCACCACCTACACCCCTACTTCTAATGTGGTTATGGTGGTGAACCATGCACAAGCTGAAGTGCTTGGGATCGGGACAGTGGTATTGAAGCTGACTTCTGGCAAGTCTCTGACGCTTCAAGGCGTAAAGCATGTACCTGCTATCGCCAAGAATCTGATCTCAGGAGGCCTACTCTGCAAAGCAGGCCTCAGGATGGACATCAATGCTGGCCAGATGGTGATGTCTATCAGGGAAATATATTTCGGAAAAGCTTTTTATACCGAAGGAATGTTCAAAATTTAGCTTGTAAATCAGTTCAATGTTGTTAATGCAATCACTCATTCTGCTTATACTTTTGAGTTGTGGCATAATAGGCTAGGACATGTTCATTCTAAACGAATTAACAGAATGTCTAGTCTAGGGCTTATCTCCAAGTGTGGGGGTAAGGTAGAGAAATGTGAAGTTTGTGCTCAAACTAAGATCACAAGGAAACCCTTTTCTCGGGTTAATCGAAGTACAGATCTTCTGGAGTTAGTGTTGTGCCCCGCTCCCGTTGGGGTGAAGCACTATGTAATAGGCTCGTGCCAAGTCAGACATGGTCGGGAACATAGATGGCTAGTCGGACTCGACGACGAGTTTGGTATACAAAAACCATGGCATCAATAAAATCGATTTGGACGAGTGATATGAGTACCGTTCCAACTAATGGATCGACTACTGTTGGAATAAGTCCTAGATGCGGTAGGCGGCGTCTTGACGAAGGAACTCTAAAGGGAGCGACGCAACCCGTCTGCCGTTGGTTTTATTGGTTTTCTTGGCTTTCTGAACGAATTGTTGCGTGGATTTGATAGTGTGCTTTCGCGTCGATTTCTGAATGCGCCTTTGGGAATTTCGAAGGAAGGATTGAAGGAAGGGTTCTAATTCGATGCTCGTGCCATTACAGGAGTTCGTGTAACTGACGCTTGACCGTCACGAAGCGTTCTCCTACTCTCGGCGCAATCTCCTTAGGTGGGTGGTTCTTCGGCCCCTTCTTTTCTACTCCTTCCTGCCAACTAAATTCTTAAAGTTCAACGTTCAAATCGATGATGCTAACGGGATGTATGCTTGCCACTAAGATAAAGAGCTTGGGATAATATATCAACCTAGAGAAGTTAACTCTAAGTCCATAAGTCACACTAAGTAGAGAAAAGATAAAGTTCTGAGAAAGAGATAGAATATATTCATGCCATGCAAAACACAACGATGAAAACCTTGGTGGCGGTACATCATGCCTCGGGGAATTTGGTGCCTACGGGATGCTAAATCAGAACGTACGGTTTCGGGGGAAGGGACCCTTGCGCGAGTAGGAATGATTATGTGATTCGATAATGGTTACGCTATGTAATTTACTTCATACATATTAAACTGTTCATACATTCGCATGGTCAAGGACGACTTGTGCACAAGGTGAGCTTTCCTCGAGACGGTACCCGGGGCCCTGGGACCGAATCGGCCAAGGAGGAAATTATGGAAATCGTGCTTCGGCGCGAGGCATTGCGAGACCTCCAGTTAGGCTCGCTACCTGGACTGGAGGGCGCGTCGCAAGGCTACGTAATCGTCCTTCATGGTGTCGATATCACCAATGACCGTATATAGGATAGACTGCATGCTCACCTATTGTCTTGTGCAGGTGGTAAGTATTATGTATATTTTGTGCAGGAAAGGAGCACGGCCGTGGTAAGAATGCTCTTAAATGGGTTATGTTGTTATCGTTTAAAATGTGCCTTCGATATGAAATACAACTCATATAGTTCTAAATAGAAAGATCACTTCGTATGCCTGAATCCTTAATAAGCAGTATCGGTTTAGACGAGTGGGTTCGTCCCATCCACTAGCAAGTGTGCTAACCCCCAACTCCCCAGGTAACGAGCGTGCTGCGGGAGCTCGAGACTAAGCTGGAGCTGAAGAACGGGAGGCGGCACGAAGCTTTCCTATTTTGAAGTATTTTGATGCCCAATTCAGACCGAAGGCTTTTGTTCAAATGTATAAAGGGGCATGAATGTATGGAACGCCGAGGATTATTTCAAGGCGAGCTTGTCGATAGTTTTCTTTTGTGTTTCAAAGATGTAGCCACAACGGCATATATAATGTAAAAATGACCTTGCACATATTTTGCAAGTTTATGAATGAAAAGCTAAGTTTCTTCCTATGCTATGTTTTCAACTCTCTGCACTGTTAAATTTCAACGCGTCGAGTCAAAAAGAAATTTTCAATTATACATCCTTGCATTGTGCAAGTCCATTCAGACTTGTACGGCATCACGTCCCGACCCGTGGGAATCGATTTATATCGAGTCAAGGCGATGGCGACCGATTCGGCGAGTCGGGGCGTGACAAGTTGGTATCAGAGCTAGGTTCACACCTCGGACCTTCCAAAAATACTTTCTTTAGATGATGCCGTTGCAATTTTTCAAAAACTATGCTTTTCGACATATGCGGCCTGAAATAATCGTTCCATACATATAAGCCCGTAGATATTTTTAGAATACTAACGGGTTTGCTCAATTTTGTAGGAATGACGGAATGACTGGGTGTCCCCACATTGATTAGCACGGATAGCACCGAAGGTGCGACACCTAGCAAATCTGCCATGGAGCGACTACTACGCCTCATGGAACTCCAACAACGTCAGTCAGAGATGCAGCAACGACAGCTGCAGGAACAGATCCAGGCCCAAGTTAGCGCCCAACAAAAGCAAATAGACGCCCTGACCAGGATCGTGAGCACCATAGCGACGCAACAGAACTCGACGACCGTCATGTCCGAGGAAGAAGTGCAAGCCGAAAAGACAAAACATGTGTCTTCCTCCTCCCTGCTCAAGATGACCAAGTTTAAGAAAATGAATCCGCCGGACTTCAACGGTCGAGCAGAGCCTGACGAAGTCATGGGGTGGCTAGTGAAGATTGAAAGTCTGTTCACTCTCCTCAACATCAAGGGGTCCAAGAAAGTCGGGTGCGCAGCGTTGCAGCTCAACTTGAGGGCCTACGACTGGTGGGAGGCAAAGAAACAGGAACTCCAAGGGTCCAACCCCAGCGCCAAGATCTCGTGGGAGACGTTCAAACGGGCCTTCCTTGAGCAATACATTCCTCGTACCCTTCGTCGACAGAAGGAAGAGGAATTCATGTCCTTGAAGCAAGGAAACTTGTCCGTGGAAGACTACGATGCGAAGTTCGCGAAGCTAGCGAAGTTTGCCGGGGCTTTTCTACCGAACGCAGAGGCGTGGTACGAGCGCTTCCAACAAGGCCTGAACGAAGATTTGCGTCGGGACGTCATGAACCAGAGATGCCAGACGTACAGGGAATCATATAACGCCGCTCTTGATATGGAGCGGGTCTTCGGTCGAGCGTCGCAGAAGGGCGGATCAAGCATCTGCAACAACTTCAACAAGCGTCCTAACGACGCGGGAGGATCTGGTGCGCCAAAGCGCCAGAACACGACCGAGTATCGGGGGCCTCACCTAGGCGTACATTGCCATCGCTGCGGCAAGATGGGACATCTGGCGGTCGACTGCCGAGGGGGATGCTTCAAGTGTGGCCAACTAGGTCACAAGGCGGTAGATTGTCGAATGGGGAGGGCGAACCAACATCCACCAAGGGACGTCCAGAACCAGAACAGGGCGCCTCCCGTCCATGGAGCAAACGCGGTGCCCGTGAACCCACAAAATCGCCAAGGGGCGCAAGGCCGAGTCTACGCACTAACTCGGGACGAAGCCTATGCGTCCGATACTGTCGTGACAGGTATACTACTCTATAAAATATGCCTGCTAGAGTATTGTTCGATTCGGGTGCAACGCATAGTTTCATATCTGTCGACTTTGTAAAAGAAAATGAATTACCTATGCAACTTTTAGATATGAATCTTAGCATTAGCACTCCATCGGGAGTAGATATGCCTGCCACTCATATTTGTAGGGACGGTTACATATGCATCGGAGGGAGGAATCTATCCTTGGAAGTTATCGTCCTCGACGTCAAGGAGTATGATATAATCCTCGGCATGGATTGGTTGGGTGCATGCCACGCAACGATCGAGTGCACAGAGAAGAGAGTTGTGTTCCGCCTTCCGGGCGAAACCGAGTTCTCCTATTCGTGCGGAGCAGCATCAAAGTCGGCAATGGTGATATCGGCGATTTCGGCAAGGCGTATGTTGCATTCCGGGTACAGCGGATACCTAGCATCAGTTCGAGACACGAGAACGGAGATTGCAAGCACGGCCCAGACTGAAGTCGTAGCAGAATTTCCTGATGTGTTCCCAGACGAGTTGCCAGGGATGCCGCCGGACCGAGAGATAGAATTCAGCATCGACACCTTCCCGGACACCCGACCGATATCCAAAGCACCCTATCGAATGGCGCCGACAGAGCTGAAGGAACTGAAGGCACAACTACAAGAGTTACTAGATCGCGAATACATTCGCCCGAGTGTCTCCCCGTGGGGTGCTCCAGTGTTGTTTGTGAGGAAGAAGGATGGATCGATGCGGCTGTGCATCGATTATCGGGAACTCAACAAAGCCACGGTATGAAACAAGTACCCGTTGCCGAGAATAGATGATCTGTTTGACTAGCTATAAGGGGCGACGGTGTTTTCTAAGATTGATCTTCGCTCAGGCTACCATCAATTGAAGATCAAGTCCGAAGACGTGCCGAAGTTCGCCTTCCGAACCCGATATGGTCACTACGAATTTCTAGTCATGCCTTTCGGCTTGACCAACGCTCCTGTCGCGTTCATGGATCTAATGAACCGGGTGTTTCGACCGTTCATAGACAAATTTGTCATTGTATTCATCGACGACATTCTCATATATTCAAAGAGCAAGGATGAGCACGTGGAACACTTGAAGACGGTGCTACAGACTCTGTGCGAACATCAACTCTACGCCAAGCTAAGCAAGTGCGAGTTCTGGATGAACAGCGTGACGTTCCTTGGGCACGTTGTCTCCGCTGAAGGCGTCACGGTAGACCCAAAGAAGATTGAAGCAATAGTCGAATGGAAGCGGCCTACCTCAGCAGGCGACATCCGAAGTTTCCTCGGCTTGGCAGGCTACTACCGTAGATTCGTAAAAGATTTTGCCAAAATTGCGTCGCCTTTGACTCGCCTCACCAAGAAGGGAGTCGCATTCGAGTGGAACGACGCCTGTGAATCGAGCTTCCAAGAGTTGAAGAAACGGCTCGTCTCAGCGCCGATCCTTGCACTTCCGGACGGGCCAAAAGGGTTTCAGATATTTAGCGATGCATCACGGACGGGTTTGGGATGCGTGCTTATACAAAGGGATAAGGTGATTTCGTTTGCTTCGAGACAATTGAAGCAACACGAGAAAAATTATCCTACGCATGATCTTGAGTTAGCGGCTATTGTATTCGCGTTGAAGCTATGGCGACACTATCTTTATGGTGTAGCTTGCCGCATCTATACGGACCACAAGAGCCTCAAATACATCTTCACTCAACGGGACCTGAACTTACGGCAGCGACGTTGGCTCGAACTCATCAAAGACTACGATCTGACTATCGAGTACACGCCGGGTAAGGGGAACGTTGTGGCAGATGCGCTGAGTAGAATATTTGCTGGGTGCTTGTCTATCAACCGTAACATACAGCGAGACTTAGCGGAGATGGGTATCGAACTCCGAATCCGTTACCATGGAGCACGATTGGCCCAATTGCACCTTGAGTCGAGCTTGCACAACAAAATAAAGACCGCACAGGAGGACGATCCATTCCTGAAGAAGATGCGCGAGCTGATTTCGACGAAAAAGGCGACCGACTTTGTGGTGGATGAGGGCGGAATGACGCGGATGAAGGGGAGGATATGCGTGCCGGACCATGCTGAACTTAGAAAGGAGATTCTGACGGAGGCCCATTATGCGAAGTACTCGTTGCACCCCGGGAGTACCAAAATGTATAAGGACCTGCGCACGACCTTTTGGTGGCACGACATGAAGAAAGACGTGGCGACATTTGTGTCACAGTGTATGGCCTGTCAACGGGTGAAGGCCGAGCATCAAAGACCAGGCGGGGAGCTACAGAACCTCGACATTCTAGTATAGAAATGGAACGACATCTCTATGGATTTTATCATGGGCCTTCCGAAGACGTCGCGGGGGAATGATGCGATTTGGGTCATTGTCGATCGTTTGACCAAATCCGCTCATTTTCTCGCTATTAAAGCATCATGGAGCGTCGATCGGTTAGCTCAGATTTATCTCGACGAGATCGTCAGACTGCACGGGATACCGGCCACAATCATTTCGGACAGAGACGGACGATTCTTATCACGTTTCTGGACGAGTCTACAGGCGGCGCTGGACACTAAGTTGAACCTTAGCTCCGCGTACCACCCGCAAACCGATGGCCAGACAGAAAGAGTAAATCAGATCCTGGAGGATATGCTACGTCTGTGCGCGATAGATTTGAAGACTAGCTGGGACACGCACTTGCCGCTCGCGGAGTTCGCATACAACAACAGTTACCAATCGAGCATCCAGATGGCCCCCTACGAGGCACTTTACTGGAGGAAGTGCCGATCTCCGATTTGCTGGGACGAAGTCGGGGAGCGACAGGTGCTCGGACCAGAACTAGTCGAACAAGCCGTCGAGAAGGTCCGCATGATTCGAGATAGGCTTCGCATTGCTCAGAGTCGACAAAAGAGTTATACAGATACTCGTCGATGACCGTTAGAGTTCTTGGTTGGGGACCATGTGTTTCTGAAGGTGACGCCGATGCGGGGCGTCATGCGATTCGGGGTAAAAGGCAAGCTGAGTCCGAGATTCGTAGGGCCCTTCGAGATCCTCGAAAGAGTGGCGACCGTTGCTTACCGGATCGCGCTACCTCCTGCCCTGGCCGAAGTACACGACGTCTTCCATGTCTTCCAACTTCAGAAGTACGTGCATGACCCAAGTCATGTGGTTAGTTTTGATCAGTTGGAGCTACGCGCCGATCTATCATACTCGGAGGAGCCCGTGCAAATTTTGGACCGTAAGAAAAAGATCCTGCGGAGCCGATCGATGTCCTTGGTTCGCGTACTCTGGCGCAACCATTCCGTCGAGGAGTCGACGTGGGAGCTAGAGGCGGAGATGAGGGAGAAGTACCCTTCACTTTTCGCAGACGAAGGTCAGACCCTTGTTCTTAAGTTTCGGGACGAAACTTTTTCTTAGTGGTATATTATGTAGTGCCCCGCTCCCGTTGGGGCGAAGCACTATGTAATAGGCTCGTGCCAAGTCAGACATGGTCGGGAACATAGATGGCTAGTCGGACTCGGCGACGAGTTTGGTATACAAAAACCATGGCATCAATAAAATCGATTTGGACGAGTGATATGAGTATCGTTCCAACTAATGGATCGACTACTGTTGGAATAAGTCCTAGATGCGGTAGGCGGCGTCTTGGCGAAGGAACTCTAAAGGGAGCGACGCAACCCGTCTGCCGTTGGTTTTATTGGTTTTCTGAACGAATTGTTGCGTGGATTTGATAGTGTGCTTTCGCGTCGATTTTTGAATGCGCCTTTAGGAATTTCGAAGGAAGGATTGAAGGAAGGGTTCTAATTCGATGCTCGTGCCATTGCAGGAGTTCGTGTAACTGACGCTTGACCGTCGCGAAGCGTTCTCCTACTCTCGGCGCAATCTCCTTAGGTGGGTGGTTCTTCGGCCCCTTCTTTTCTACTCCTTTCCGCCAACTAAATTCTTAAAGTTCAACGTTCAAATCGATAATGCTAACGGGATGTATGCTTGCCACTAAGATAAAGAGCTTGGAATAATATATCAACCTAGAGAAGTTAACTCTAAGTCCATAAGTCACACTAAGTAGAGAAAAGATAAAGTTCTGAGAAAGAGATAGAATATATTCATGCCATGCAAAACACAACGATGAAAACCTTGGTGGCGGTACATCATGCCTCGGGGAATTTGGTGCCTACGGGATGCTAAATCAGAACGTACGGTTTCGGGGGAAGGGACCCTTGCGCGAGTAGGAATGATTATGTGATTCGATAATGGTTACGCTATGCAATTTACTTCATACATATTAAACTGTTCATACATTCGCATGGTCAAGGACGACTTGTGCACAAGGTGAGCTTTCCTCGAGACGGTACCCGGGGCCCTGGGACCGAATCGGCCTAGGAGGAAATTATGGAAATCGTGCTTCGGCGCGAGGCATTGCGAGACCTCCAGTTAGGCTCGCTACCTGGACTGGAGGGCGCGTCGCAAGGCTACGTAATCGTCCTTCATGGTGTCGATATCACCAATGACCGCATATAGGATAGACTGCATGCTCACCTATTGTCTTGTGCAGGTGGTAAGTATTATGTATATTTTGTGCAGAAAAGGAGCACGGCCGTGGTAAGAATGCTCTTAAATGGGTTATGTTGTTATCGTTTAAAATGTGCCTTCGATATGAAATGCAACTCATATAGTTCTAAATAGAAAGATCACTTCGTATGCCTGAATCCTTAATAAGCAGTGTCGGTTTAGACGAGTGGGTTCGTCCCATCCACTAGCAAGTGTGCTAACCCCCAACTCCCCAGGTAACGAGCGTGCTGCGGGAGCTCGAGACTAAGCTGGAGCTGAAGAACGGGAGGCGGCACGAAGCTCTCCTATTTTGAAGTATTTTGATGCCCAATTTAGACCGAAGGCTTTTGTTCAAATGTATCAAGGGGCATGAATGTATGGAACGCCGAGGATTATTTCAAGGCGAGCTTGTCGATAGTTTTCTTTTGTGTTTCAAAGATGTAGCCACAACGGCATATGTAATGTAAAAATGACCTTGCACATATTTTGCAAGTTTATGAATGAAAAGCTAAGTTTCTTCCTATGCTATATTTTCAACTCTCTGCACTGTTAAATTTCAACGCGTCGAGTCAAAAAGAAATTTTTAATTACACATCCTTGCCTTGTGCAAGTCCATTTAGACTTGCACGGCATCACGTCCCGACCCGTGGGGATCGATTTATATCGAGTCAAGGCGATGGCGACCGATTCGGCGAGTCGGGGCGTGACAGTTAGTACACTCAGATATCTGTGACTTCAAACAGTTCTCTACAAAGGCTGGAATGAAGCATTTCATAACCTTCATCGAAGACTTCTCTAAGTATGCGTTTGTGTACTTGCTGAAGGCTAAAGACGAAGCATTTGAGAAGTTCAAGGAGTTCAGGGCCGTAGCTGAGCGGCAAACTGGATCAAAAGAATAAGAAGTGATCGGGGTGGGGAATATAGGTCTTATAAATTCGCATCATTCTGTAAAGAACATGGAATTGTCAATGAGACTACGGCTCCGTACTCTCCTCAATCCAACGGAGTAGCTGAGAGGAAGAACAGGACGTTGACAGAAATAATAAACTCAATGCTGTTGACTGCGGGTCTTCCTAAGTGCTACTGGGGAGAAGCTGCACTGACGGCCACTTTTATTCCGAATAGGGTGTCTCATGCAACTTCTGGCATTACTCCTCATAAACTCTGGTTCAAAGTCAGACCTAAATTGAATGTCATTCGAGTGTGGGAGTGTCTGGCATATGTCAAGCTTCCAGATCTGAAGATTCAGAAGCTTGGGACAAGGACTACTAAGACGATCTTCTTGGGATATGCCGAGAAGAGTGATGCTCAGAGATTTTTTGATATTGAGTTAAATCATATCATTGAATCTCGCGACGCAGAATATTTTGAAGACAAATTTGCAAGGCACAAGAATATTGTTCTTGCGGATGTTCCGGAGAATAATGAGGGTACGGAGGTCTTTAATGAAGATGTGGTCCAAGAAGATGTTGTTGTTGAAACAACGGTTGAACCAGATCTCGCTGAGCCGTCAACGAAGCGAGTGAGGAGGCCGAATGACTTCGGAAGTGACTTTGTCACCTATCATGTGAAAGCAGATCCGCTTACCTATGATGAGGCGATGAAGACCAGAGACGCAGTTTTCTGGAGGGAGGCGATTGACAATAAAATTGAATCCATCACCACCAATAACACTTGGGTGTTGGTTGATCTTTCTGAAGGAGCAAAACCCATCGGATGCAAATGGATCTTCAAGAAGAAGATGAAAGCAGACGGAACTATTGACAAGTTTAAGGCTAGGCTAGTAGCCAAGGAGTTTTTTCAGAAGCAGGGAATCGACTACTTTGACACGTATGCTCCAGTAGCCCGGATGACTACCATCAGAATGTTGATTGCTCTCGCAGCGATACAAAAGATGGTGATACATCAGATGAATGTGAAAACGGCTTTCCTAAATGGCGAGCTGACCGAAGAGATTTATATGCAACAACCAGAGGGATTTGTCGTCAAGGGTCTTGAAGACAAAGTCTGCAAGTTGGTAAAATCTTTGTACGGTCTTAAACAGGCTCCCAAGATGTGGTATGAGAAATTTGACAAGGTTATAAGGTCAAATGGCTACATGGTCAGCGAGACGGACAAGTGTGTTTACACGAAGTTTGCTGATGGAAAAGGTATGATCGTTTGTCTGTATATGGACAACATGCTTATTCTAGGTACGGATATGAGCTGCGTCACGGAGACAAAGAGGTTCATCTCGAGTAAGTTCAGTATGAAGGACTTGGGGGAAGCTGATGTGATCTTAGGGATCAAGATCATCCGGACAGACACTGGACTAGCGCTATCACAGTCTCATTATATTGAGAAGATGATCACTCGTTATGGGTATCGGGATCTTTCAGGGATCGATACGCCGTACAGGTGTGATCTGAAGCTGAAGCCTAATTCAGGAGAAAGCGTCAGGCAGCTGGAGTATACAAGCATAATCGGGAGTTTGATGTATGCAACTACTGCCACAAGGCCTGACATAGCTTTCGCGTTGGAAATGTTGAGTCGTTTCACGAGCAACCCTGATGTTGAACACTGGAAGGCTGTGAAACGGGTTATGAGATATCTCAAGAAGACTCAGACATATGCACTGTACTACTGCGAAGATCCGCAGGTAGTGGAAGGCTTTAGTGATGCCAGCTGGTGCTCAGATTTGGAGAACGAGAGGTCCACAGCTGGATATATTTTTACAATACGTGGAGCTGCTATATCATAGAAGTCGAAGAAGTAGACGATGCTCTCGCGGTCATCCATGGAATCTGAGTTCTTTGTACTTGACACCGCAGCCGAGGAAGCAGAATGGCTTCGGGAGCTCATGTATGATCTTCCAATGGTTGGGCATAAATACCGGCAATACCGATATACTGCGACAACCAGGCGACTGCGGCGGTGGCATCAAATGACCTCTTCAACGGAAAGAAGATGACTGTACGGTTAAAGCACAGGGCAGTACACGATCTTATTAAGAGAGGTGTAATTGCAGTGATTGATGTTCGGAGTCAAAAAAATCTGGCGGATCCGTTCACCAAGGGTCTCAGGCGCCAGCTGGTCGATGACTCAGCATGTAAAATGGGCTTGAAGGCATTTTGATATTAGTTATTGTATTCCTACCATAAAGTTTATGCTATTAGTTCAAAGATTTATCTACTAGGCATCTAGCTTTTGGTTCAAGGGAGGACCATTAACTGGAAGAATATCAGGAACGGTAGGTACATGTTCTATTGGGCATGGAGAGGTTATGGACCTATAACTACTGTTGTTTTCTGCAGAAAACGGTTCCTGTAGGAAGGTTGACTTAATTGCCTTAATGAGTTCTCAGGCAGAGTGAATGCCTGGTGTGCTTTACAGGAAGCACGGTAGAGCAGCACTACAAGGAGTGAAACTCCATACTACAGTGGGATGACTCCACGATGAGGTTCCTATATGTGGGGTGCTGTCCAGGAATAGGATAAAGCCTCGGCTTCGCAGGCCAAGTCACAGCAGCGTAGCACCGGAAATAGGCAGTTAGCCTAATGTTGTATATTAAAAATAAAGAGGGGTGTAGTCAGCGCTACAAAGAGGAGGAGTTCCTCATGTTACAGTGGTACGACACCACGATGAGGTACCCGATTAGGGATAAAGCCTCGGCCTTGCAAGCCATGTCGTTGCGGCGTAACACCGCAAGGGAGACTAAGGCTTCATGCTGGGTAGTTTGGCACTACAAAGAGGCAGTTGCCTCATGCTATAGTAGTATGACACTACAAAGCTTCCCAGATATGGAGTGATTCCCAGGGAGGGGTAATGCCTTGGCTTTGGGCCATGTCATAGCGGCGTAGCATCGCAAGGGGAGCGTAAATCGTTCCATGCCATGTCTCTTTATAATGAACTCACCTATAGTGTATGGACAGAGATATCAGGCCGTCTCTTGAGGGTAAACTTGTAGACACCCAAAAGTATACACTGAAACCAGGCTGGCAAAGGGCCTTTAATGTGCATATCCAGAAGCACATGTGACTATATTGTGTGAGTGGGAACAACTTTAGCTATGATGCAGAATTTAAGGCTTAGTCCATTCTTATATTATAGTCTGTTGTTTAACCCATGCGGGAAGATTCAAGTCATCGCGACATCTCTCCTAATGCATGATGGACAGTCACTGTGGGGAATACTCGAACCCATATATATTGAGATATGTGGGGGATTGTTGGGGCATTTGTATTCTTGACATGTAGAGAACTTGTTCTCTACATGCTTAGTGAAGTTTTAATCCCACATCGGAAATGCACCATGTGGTATCTCAACATATATAGGCTTATATGTATTGTTGGGATGTGCACATGGGTGGTGACCCAAAGGTGGGAACCATGTGGGTGATTTTACTAAGAGGTAAGAATAAGGCTCCATGGTAAGCTTCTAGCTTTTTGCTATTGGAAAATTTATTTCCATGGGAGCTAAGTCCCATAGGGACTTAGCGACTCGGACTCGGACACGGACTCGGGCTTGGGCTCGGGCTCGGACTCGGGCTCAAGGGCTCATGAGGCGTAATGTGGCATTTTGTTGGCGCACTTTGCACTTTGCACTTAGCACGTCAGCATCGTCGCTAGGCACATAGTGCGCTTAAGTTGCGCTCGTTGCGCGAGCCACTTGCGCGGCCACATTACGCGCGCCACGTTACGCGAGCCTCGTTACGCGAGCCCAGTTACGTAGCCCGTTACGCGAGCCCAATTACGTGCGCCACGTTACGCGGGCCCAGTTACGCCAGCCCAGTTACGCAGTCCAGTACGCGCAGTGTGCGTAGTGTGCGCAGCGTGCGTAGAGTACGCAGTGTGCGTAGAGTGCGCAGGTTGCGTAAAATGGCTGTGTGCGTAAAGTGTAAATCACGCTGGTTACGCGAGTGACGCAACTTGCGGCAGAACGTGTCTTTGCATGTTCTGAGCGGTTGCTCCATGTTCGGGGTGGTTATTACCACGTTCCTAACATTGTGCAAACCGAACAGTTGTTGCAGGGGCCTATATAAGGTCTCCTCCTTCTCTCTCACAGTAAGGGACTAATACACAGGTAGTAGACAGAAAGTTTACAAGTGTTTAGAAGCTGTGAGAAAGAAGAGAGGTATTGTACCAGCGTTGAGTTTTGCACGGGAGTTCGTGTTCATCCGAGGAGTCAGAAGAGCAAGAGTGTTCCAAGTTCTCCGACGAATTTGCTGGTTCCTGGAAGCTATTCGTGTGGGGCGAATAAAGCTTTGAGCAACGGTGATCATTCACCCCAGCAGGAGTTTTTCCATCTTTCGCCTGTCACCTTCTTCGTTTATCAGAATTCTATTAGCGCACCTTCGGTGAAGTGTTTGCGTTGGTAGAAATCTGTGCACCTTCTGTGAAGTGTTGCATTAGTGGAATTTCTGTTACGTACCTTCTGTGAAGTGTTACGTAATAACGATTGTTTTTTACAATTGTTACGAATTCTCAGTTTTCCATCGAAAAATTGTGCCCCGACTATAACAATCTAATGATAAGAGGAAGGAAAAATGATGTTTGGCCCGCCCGTGGGCGGGACTACATTTGGCCCACGCACGTGTGGCGGACTCTCATTGACTCCCCTGCATAATTCAGCCCCCACCTACCCCTCTCTCTGCATGCTCCGGACCGATGGAAGTCCGCCACATGGGTGCAGGCCAACCGCTGTCATGCTCCACGGGCGGACCAAATAGCAGCGTCGTAAGAGGGATTTGGCCAGTCAAATTGTCAAAGGTCAAGATGGAAAGAATGATGTAGCAGGTAAAGGAGCTAGAGAATAGAGAGCATTTCAGTGGCTTGAAACACTAGATTCAATATTTTGTACTCAATCGGGCTTATTCTACTAAATCAAGATGTGAAGTGTATAGTTTAGTGTCATCTGGTGCTCGATCATTTTTCTTTTTGGTAATAAAAAATTGCTTTCCTATAAGTGCATGAGTGCTTATAGTATCAAATTGTCAAATATTTGTTGTTGTTGTTATACTTGGCTCTGAAAAGTACAACGGAAGCTCTCGTTTTGGAGAGTATTTTGCATTCATCCCTACCAACCGTCTTTTTCCGCCATTCCAATTGCACTGTAAGGAAGAAAAAAAAATGGGTTTTCCTTTATTTTTTCACTTTTGAAGTTTATTTCTCCCTCGTAAAGGTTTTGGGCAAATTTCTTAAATATCTTGTATATCTACTAGTAGTGGTAGATCTACTCGACTATTTGTTGTTCTTGGTCGACTATGATTATTTTCGGATATAAGGAAGTACGCCTTATATTATTATTTTTCTTTTTTTGCCAAAATTTGATTTAGTTATGAGTTCATGTAGTTCCTCCCTAGTGTAATGAATTCTTGAGTTCCTACAGTTCCTTCCTACTCTCTTAATTCTTAATGAAGTCTTCGGGCTACTTCCTTTTGTAGATATAATGAAGTCATGGTTCTTTTTTCTTTTTTAATTTTTGAATTAATTTGCAGTGATCATCTTTTGTTATATCTACTCTACCCACTCAATATTTTTGGTTTTCAGAAACTCTTTTTTTTCCCTGCATGAGGTGGACCGCGGCTGTGCACGTGCCGACCCCCATTAGCATGAATAAGAAAGTACAATAGTTTTATGATTTCTAACCATGTTTTGATGTTCAATTCCATAGTTTTATGATTTCTTATGGTGCATATTACTGGACTATTCATAATCACTGATTCTTTGCTTGATTTACGCTGATCTTTTGTGTGCCATTGCATGATCTTAGGCCGCATTAATATTTTATTTTTGTTCAATTCACGTACTTCACACATCTAGCATTTAGTTTAGTGTTTTGCATTCCATGTGTTCTTTGTGATAATCTATGTTGCACAGACATGGATGCGACAAGGTAAGGACATGGTGAGACGAACACGACACCTATCTTGGTGTGTCCTCGTGTATTTTGGAGTGGCCGATGCGTGTCCTACACGACCATATTTTTGGAGTATTCGTGCTTTCAACGTGATCATCTGCACCGTTCCATCTAACTTTGTTGTTAGTATTGTCCGCGTGTCAGTAAGTTATTTGAACCCACATTTACACCACTTTAGAGCACCCACCAACACCAAACACCCCGTCAAATATATATGTTTGGATCACATCCATGCAAAATCAAATTTAGTTATGTTTGAATCTCTTTAGAGCCAAGGAGAGCAGCATGAGTGTCAAGGAAGTGTCAGTAGATACAGATACATATACCGATACCGATACATGTTGATTGGGTTGGTAGCGCGTGTTGTATGAAAAGTTTTGCTATTACAAGAAACATGTAAACCTTCTAGGACACTTATGAATGAGAATGCTACAGCTCAATATGGTTCCTCTTTGTGTATTCCTGCAATTTAAGAAAGTAGTGTTTTTCTTTTGGTAGGTAAAGTTAGGATCGTATTTGTATGATATAGAATGGACACCCCTGCTTCACATGTGCCACTCTTCAATTTTAGGTTTAGAATCATTTTTAGTTGTGCAAGTATGAATGTGATTGTTTTTGTGCTTGATTGCTAGTGGTCTTCTATCTTGGATATGGACATTGCATATGGAACATAAAATGATTGATAAGAGAAACTAGGATATGACACGAACATGAAAATAAATAAATATAGGAATAACACGTTAGCTCTTATTTTTCTAAGCATAGAAACAAAAACACTAGTTAGAGACGAGATAATTTTTATCGTTGGAAATGGAAAGAATGTTTGGAAAGAAAGAAATCATAATCATATTTTCAAGCTTTGATTTGTATTGTGTTATGTGCAAGTATGATTGGGTTGTCCTGATTCTGACTCATAAGAGATTTTAGATAGGGATATGGACTTCAATATTTTGGTCCAGTATTAGAGACATTAACATAATATCAGAGCAACAACCTTAACTTTGAAACTTTTGAAGTTGATAATGAGAAATCTATTAAGTCTTCTTCCTCCAAATTATTTCCATTTAGTATGATCATTTTTCTCTCCTAGTGTTTCCTCCTGCTATATGTTAATCTCATATGACACACTATGCATGGCTTGAGATATTATACAATTAGGATTTTAGGAAGAATCATGTAGATGTTTCAAATATGACAAAAACTAAGGATATTTTTTTCATATCGTCCGAGACAATGTGAAAGTTACAAAATATTTTTTTGAGGTGTTTATACCATTTTTATGTTATTTTCTTTCGTCTATTTAGCAATCTTTTTTCATTGTATGATTTTAAGAAGTTAGGATGGCTGTCTTTGAGTTGTTTTAGCACTCTAACTTGATCACATTATAATGATTGTCATACTAATAAATTTTAGTGTTGCTTGATGTGTTATTTTTATCGTCCAGTCTATTTGTCAATGAGATCCACTACTACAAAAATAGTTAGTAATGACACTATATAGATGACATTCATTAAAAAATGTCATTGATGATATTTTTAATGTCAGATCATTAAATAATTGTCATTAATAACATAATCAATGATACTAAAAAACAAAATGTCATAAAATGTACATTAAGATGATGGTTACAAAAATAAGGGTCATGAAATAATTTTATAGATGTCATCTTTTATGTATTAAAAAAAGATGTGGAATATATGTTTAAGATATATTTTTAATCTGATGTCATCTTTTGCTATTCACATATGTTAGGTCTGAGAGTTTTTATTTACTCCCAAATCCAATTTTACTCCTCACCCTACCGAATCATTTCCTCTTCAGGTCCGTTCCTCTCCGATTTTATTCCTCACCCCTTCTTCTTCCTCCCCGAATCCTTTCCTCGCCATCTAGCAACCGCAATGACACCATCAACGGCCTTTGTTTGAGCGTACCAGCGATCAATGATTCTCCATCGAGCTTCCTCGTTGAGGATGGAAAACTCCCAAAGTCCTCGTCGACTTCTCCAGTCGGCGTTCACTAATCCCTATTTTTCCAATTACGATTTTCTCAACTAATCTACCGCCGGCGGGTAAAGACGTCGAGCTCCACCTCGTGGCCGCTGCCCACAGCCGACGGGCTCAAACTCGTGGCCGCTGCCCACAGCCGACGGGCTCAAACTCGTGTTTCCAACCGATTTTCCATCAACGCCTCCTCGCCTCCACGTCGACGACCCGCCTCTGACCAAAATTGGCGCAGTTTTTTCATCTACTATTTTGATAATTTTTTTGGATTTTTCTTATTGTAGACCTATGTTGACGATTATATTTATGTTAGTCCCCGAGCCTTTCCTCTTTCCATCTTCTTCTTCCTATCTATTTCTTCCCATGGCTGCTGCCTCCACAATATTGTATCTTCTCTCGTCCACCACCTCCTATCCCTCCTTCCTAAACATTCTACTGAAACCCTAGACTCTATACTTTCTACTAAAACCCTGGCCTCTACATCCAAACCCTAACCTCAAACCATAGATAGGGTCAGCCTCCATTGACCATAGCCGCAAATCCCTTCTTATCCACTCCTCCAGAAACCCTAATTTCCCCTTCAAAACCCTACTTTCCCTCTACAAAACCCTAGATTCCGCCTCCTCTTCCTAAACCCTCATCCACCCCAACGACGATCGGGTCAGATCCTTGCCCGACTTGTACGAGCCTGGGTCCAAATCCGGCACCATCGCCGCTATAATCACATCCCTCGGTGGCGGCCCATCCGCCCGGGATCGTGCTGGTGTCGGTCCCGGCAGCGTCGACCGTCGTCAAGAGGGTGTTTCGTCCTGCTGGAGGCTCCACGTGGCACCCCAGGAGCCACTTCGTTGAGTACAGGTTCACCCTTGGCCGCGACGGCACCGTCATCGACGAGGTGAGGATACTTGAACACTACAAACTCTTAATTTTGTTGGGGGTGGTTTAATGTAGTTTTCTTTTGTACTAGTGGCAGGTTTTAGCTATTTCGATGTTGGCATCGAAGTCGTATACTAGGGAATATTTTGTTGAGCTTCAGTGCCACAGGAGTGACATTTGCTTGTGTCGTGTGCTGAGAGCTTGCTTAGAGGCTGGCACAAGGCTTATGGAACCTGGTTAGTTTGTTTTCTGTAGGAGTGTCTTGTGCCTGACAAATTGACCCAGAAAATCTTATCTGCATTTATTTTTCCTGAGGAAAGGACATCTTTTGTTGACATCCTAACCCTGGGATAGATGTAGCACCTACTGTGCTTCTGCAAATGGAAGACAAACAAACCACCGATATGCCTTTCTACAATGTTAGAAAATTTGGTAGGTGATGTTGTCATGTTGTTCAACCTAAAGAGAGAAGTAGGCTATAGCCCTACAGGAAAATGTGCTATAATTTTCTCAGGGGCCCATCTCTTTTACGTGATGATGCACATGTTTGCATTGTTTGGTGGGGGATGAAAATGAAATGCAACTGCAAAGTAGAGTTTTCTCAAAAAAATTAAAAAAAGTCAAACTCGAGTGATCCATCCAGGTAAAATGTTGTATATAAATTTCTCTTCTTGTTCAGAGATTGGAAACACCGAATGTGTATGGTAGGAAAAATACTTGAAAGAATAGTAGACACAATTTTTGATGTCAAGAGATGTATTAGTTTGCCTTTGTTCTAGTTAGACCTGCATGCCACACTGCAATCCTTTTGGTTCTGTATGACTAGACCATATGATGTCTTGTCCATTGTATTCCTTAACATTGATGGCACCAGATATAAATCAATGCTTGCTGTGTAATTGGAATAGTTGTAATATGTGTACAATATATTTGAGAACAATGCTCCTTATTTGAAAGAAATTCTTCTTTCCCGGTTAAGTGGTGACAAGTATGAGCACAGTTCATAAATTAGTAACTATTTTTTGTGACTCGGATGTAGCCATCATAAGTACGTACTGCATTATAGTTTCTATGTTTTGTTCGAGCAAATGTTTTCACTGTGTCAGACATGAGTGAAGTGATCTGGCCATAATTCTCTATAGTAAACTTTGCCTTATATGCTGTTATTTTTTCTTTGTCTGGATTATTATCACAATGATACTTGTTGCATGCTGATGCGACACGAAACTGCACCAATTTTGGAAGACCTTTAGATGAAAAGGATCAATCTGCCTCGGTTGGATAAAGTTTATTATCTCAGTTGTAAGTACAGTGAATACACCAATGTACCTGCATAATATGGAGATCAGAATGGTAAATACTGAAAAAAATAGGGAAGTGGCTTTACATGCCTTTTATAATCCTTGTGCCAATTTGTTTATCTGCATATATTATCTTCAACCTTTGTCTATCAGCGATTCAGAATGGCATCCTAAGGGGTAATCAACGACCTTCATACAATCTCAGCAAGCCTTTTGGTCCAAGGGACAAGCGGTTTAAGGTGAATTTGACATGTACATTAGAATTTTCCTCTTAAATTTTGTCTTACATGAAGGTCTTTTGCATATATGTTCAAATAAAAACCCATATCACCTCTATAGATTTATAAATTGCTAAGCATGTCTATGCCAATTGATATGTGGTCAGCCATGGGCATAAATTCGAAATACTTTAAGCTCTTTGTGTCATTGTTAATACCTTGCACTTTTCTTTTTATTGTTAAATAGAGCCATAATCCAAAACATAAATTTTATCATAATTTTCCTAATCCTTTTCTCATTAATTTGTAAGAACTATTCATTTCTTACTGAAAATATTAATTGTGTATTGAGTAATCTGATTATTCATTCGAGGGACATGTATGCTGAGTAATTCAACCTTCCTTTCTGTGACAATATTTTTGTATAAGTATGACTTAATTAGTGTTTATTTAACTAATTTTGATATATGTCAGGCATTGGGAAAGTCAGTAAAAGCAAATATAGTGAGAATGGAGTCAGTGGTGCCAAGAACATTCTCGACATGGGTTCGGGTTCCATCTGATAACTGAAGGTACGTATGGATTATCTGGGTTCTTCTGATCTCTCCTATGATGAACATGATTTCTTTTGTGTTTGGATCTAACTGCACATTAATAGAAAAAGTTGGTAAGCTCATATGTAATGCATAAAACAAGTTAAAGTTGTTTCTTCTATGGGCTTTCATTAAAAGCTAAATTTGCCATCTTTTATTTCCTTCTTTTGTAAATTTTATGTCATTATGAGTTATTTACTGTCAATACATACTAGTTCATATCTCATTTCTTTGTGCAGCTCCCTTTTATTCGACATCTTTCAATCAACCAAAATTATTAAAAGAGACAAACCAAAAATTGATGAAGTAGTTGAACGAAATGTTATGTCAAATCCCATAATATGGCCTCTGTTTCATGCTATTGAATTTATTTTTGGTAAGCTTACAGTTTAAAAAGTTTGTTGAACAATTCTGGCTTCATACCTGCACATCAAAGCCACAAAAATCCATGGGTTTTTGTGCATCGGTATTTTCAACTGATGTCAGATCCCATAATATGCCCTCTGTAATGATCCATTTTCAATTGCCATGTATTTTTTCTAGACGTTTAAAGTTATCACCTACATTATTAATAGGGGTTTCACCTATATTTTCTATATTTTTGGTTAGATTTGGTTCGAACATGATCAAAGTGCTGTTAAAAATCTGGGCAAGAGTCATTTTTCTCCAATACTACCTTGTTGTTCGCATGTTTTGATGTGTCAATTGTGTCTTATTGCAGGGGGAGGCTTCTGCCATCAAGGCTGCTGGAAAGTCATGGTACAAGACTGGTCACCGACAGCGATTTTGATGTGTCAATTGTGCCTTATTACGCAAAGTTTGAGAATTTCACCAAGTGGCTGGGTGTCACCCAGTAGGCTACTCCAGTTTTTCAATTTATTCTAGTTAGTCCTTTTTGATGAGAACCTTCTTTTTTACAAGGAATGTGTTGGGTGCAATTAAACTTGATATGCTTCAGTGTTCTTTTGTCTGTTGGAGACTGTTAACTACAGTAATTTGATCAATATATCTGTAGTGGATTATTTACTTTAATATGGTTTCATAAGCTTGTTCTTCTGAATTTACTCCGACTAGGCTTGCATAAATTTGTTTCCTAGATTGCAAGTATGAATTTGAGTCTGAAACTAATGTTTTTATTTGAAGAACACTGCAGTAAATAACGATGACATATATAAGTCATCTTATGTAAATAACAATAACATATAAAAGTCATATTTTCTAAATAAAGATGATACATAAAAGTTATATCAATAAACAAAGATGACGTGTGTTGAGCTGTCATTATTGTCTCACTATAGTAGTCATCTTATGTAAATAATGATGACATATAAAAGTCATCTTTTCTAAATAAAAATGATACATAAAAGTCATCTTTTATAAATAAAGATGACGTGCGTGAAGTTGTCATTATTGTCTTACGATAGAAGTCATCTTTTGTAAATAACGATGACATAAAAAAGTCATCTTTTCTAAATAAATATGATACAAAAAAGTCATCTTTTATAAATAAAGATAACGTGCGTTGAGTTGTCATTGTTGTTTTACGATAGAAGTCATCTTTTGTAAATAACGATGACATTTAAAAGTCATTTTTTCTAAATAAAGATGATACATAAAAGTCATCTTTTATAAATAAAGATGACGTGCATTTAGTTGTCATTGATTACTAATAATAAAGATGACCCCTTCATAGATGACGGCCAAATAAATGTTATCAATTAGCATATTTAGCCGTCATTGTTATCCATTGTATCTTATGATACACAACGCAATACACCCTCTACATATCATAGTTTCACAACATAGCCTAATATAACTAATAGCATGATTTCACAACATAGCCTAATATAACTAAGTACTAGACGTGTATTCATGATGTATTCATCAAGAGGCTTCTAGGGAATTGACTTTCCATTTCCCAAAAGGATATAATTAAAAACTATTAGTTGGATATTATCTTTTTTCACAAGATGGAAAAGTATTGTAACTTCATTCAGGAGGGTAAGATCCTACTTGATGGGAATTCTACCTAACTCTCAACATCTACCACTGCTCTATCGAACCGAATCTGAACATGGTTTGTCACTACACATCAAATTGTAGGTCGACTCTCAGGCACATGTCCTTGTTGGAGAGAAGGCGATCTGTAAGACCCCTAAAATTTCTACTATTTTTTTATTTTAATGTGGTACTGATTTAAAGTTTTGTATTGTACGTAGCGTAGTCGTATTGTACGTCGCACACCAATTTACGTTTTCCGTATTTTGTTCGTCGAGTGCGAATGTGTGCGAGGTACACCTTTTTAGAAAAACGGTTTTTGATTATAAAATTTTATTTATGTAAGATAGTTTTCAAAATAATATATGATAAGTATTTTTAATTATTAAAAGTTATGAGAAGAGGCGCGTCGAGATTTCCAAAAATAATAATTATTTACATTTTATTTTATTGTACAAATATTTGTAGTAGTTAGGAAAACCATTATTTTATTGATACTAATTGTGTGCAAGATGCATAAAATATATTTCATGTCCCCTATGAATTTTTGAAATACTAATTGTTTTGTCAAAAAAGTGTTTCAAATATTTAAATATACATACTATTTTTGAAATTATTTTTAAATTAATTATAAAAAGATATTTTAGTTAATTATTATACTTTAAGTTGTGGTTAGAATTATTGATTTGGTTTAAATAGTTAATTTAAGGATAAATATTCATCTATTGGATTTATTTAGAATTTAATTAGATTCAAATTGGATTTTGATTTGGATTTAGATTTATTGAATTAATTTATATTAAATTACGAATTATCTAATTGGGTTTTAAATCTTCCTAATTCTTATCCAACTGGGAATTTCCACATCCTATAAATAGGCAGGTACTCCTCCATAAATTTTTACCATCCACAAATTCTTCCATAAATTTCCACAACCCAATCGTGCATCGTGTCCGTGTCCCCTACCCCCATCCACTAATTATCCCTTGTACAAGTACATTTTCTCTCCCGTCCGACAATCCCGAACGTTCCTCTAGGCCGTGTAGGACACTCCCCGACACGGACTCACCTAATTCTAAACCTAGCCCTACCCATGACACCGTAGCCATCACCCTCACCATGGCTCGTCCCGACCCCTGCTGCCTGCACCGTACCCCTCCGCGACCCCTCGCCCACCTCGGTCGTTCCGACCACCACAACCAACATCGTCGTCACCATAGCAACCCATGCCTCCTCGTAATCCAACTCCAGCCATCCTCTGCCAACAGCCCCAACCAACCCACGACTCCTTACTGGCAAACACCACAGTGCACCACCACCATCGCCGCCAACATCACAAACACCACCGCCACTGCGACCGGCCGCCGTCTCCCAGCCACTCCCCACTCCCTCACGACCACCTTCGCCTATGTGACCAGCACCACCACAACCCTGCACTCCGACGAATACCACCACGACCCGCCACCACCATTGCAACCACCATAACCTCCGTTCCGCCACCCTCGATAAAAAAAACACAGCAGAAAAACCCCAAACAAAAATAACCAAACCAAAACACATCACCACCACCACGTACCTCGCCGCGTCAAGACCCTCCTCGACGTCGAACGCCAAACCCCCACGACCACCTGCCGAGCGGAGCGCTGCCGATCTCCCCAGATCCGAGCGCTGCCGCACTGCGTTAGCCTCCGCCCTCGAGAAACCCGCTTCTCCGCGACCTTCCCCTAGCCGCCGTGCCCGACCCAGCCGTCCGTCGGACCACCAACCCTCCCGTCGGTCGCCTCTTTCCGCTACCATGCCACTTTCGCCATTTTCGTCAGCGATCGCCGCCCATGCGTCCGACCCCACAGCACCGTCGCGCTCGCAAACCGTCGGCGTCTTGCCGACCCAGCCGGCGGCCATCCCGCCTGCGCGCCACCGGCGCCGCACGCCACCAGCACCGCCCACCACCGGAAACTCCCATCCCCTTTCGCTCCTGTCCGCGCCTTCCTTCTCTCTCCGTCGATTCCCGATCTCCTCTTTTCCTTTCTCTTCCTCCTCGCCCTCAGCTCCTCGCCGCTCTCTCCACGCCGCTCGCCGACGAGCTCGGTCGAGCTTTCTCTCCGTCGCCTCACTCCTTCACTCTTCTGCTCCCTCTCTTCCTCTCGTTTTCTCTCTAACCCTCTTTCTCTCTCTCTTCCATCTTACTTTTTTGTTTTGGATTCATACTTATTTCCTACTTTGGCCACTTTGCTTCCTCGGGAACAGAGGAACAAAGAGACTGCTAACAGCAGCTTCTTTGTTAGTTTTGTTTTGCTTGTTTTGATTGTTTTTGGTATTTTTTTTGTTTAGTTATGTTTATTAATTGTTGTCTTCTCTTTTAGTATCTATTATTATTATTATTATTATTATTATTATTATTATTATTATGATAACTTCTATTTTTTATAAAAATTAGTTTAGCAGTAGACTCACTACTATTAGTATATATTACATTTTGAAAGCTAGTATGAATATATGTATTTTCATCATTAGTATTATTCATATTGATTGTCGAAATGATAAGATGTATTAAATATTCTTAAATTCTAAATTTTATGATACTATAGATACGACTTGGGCTTAAGATTATTATTGTGGTATTTTTTTATCAAAAAGTAGATTTCAAATTATAAAATAATTTTTCTGATACTCCCCAAATATTTATCTAGATTATTTTCTAACCCTCTGAAAATATAGCTTTTGGTTTAGGAAGTATATTTTACAAACCTAAGAATTATTATATCTAAAGATAAATTGTGACTAATAAAATATATTTCCAAGTTATCGTATATTTTCAAGTAGTATACGAAATATTTTTACTAAGTAAATTATAGTTTTCGACATAAAACGATTTTACTGTATATTAATATTTTGGGATAGTAAAATATAGTTTTCAAGCATTATAAAATATTTCTAAAATCATTTATGTATTATTTGTCTAATTACCCTTGATTATCCTCATGTTCGCGACTAGCCCCATTTTTCTATTCCCTCATCAAATCTGTACTTCCTTATATCATTACCTAACTAATTTGACCATCCTGGACCTGATGGAACCATCCGTGCCATTATCCGAGGTCACCTTATGTAGTTGTTATCCGAAGTCGCAGTTCATGCCAACATTGATCATTGCAATACACCAGGCGTCCTACCAGGCAAGAGACCTTGCCATTTGCTGTTTAATTATTTTAGCTCATATTTCATGCATTATTCATTATTTTTTTTATGCAAAATAAACTGTGATACATGGCATAACCTGTTAGAACTTACTGTTCATTTATATTCTCCTGCTATGTATTATTTTTCTTACGCATTAAACCAAGATTTAAGGGACCACCTTGTGTGTTGCATACATAGGCCTTGACACATTTATACCACGTTGTTGTGAGTCCCATATAGGACTCGGACATGCATGATTGGCTGGCCACCAGTACGTATAAGCCGTGCGTTAGGAAATAACTGCTATTAGAATTGCATGCTAGAAGACTTAGCAGTTATGAGTTGGCATTGGGCGGAGAGAACATGATTGGAAGTTGACTACCACCCTATCTATCATAGACTCGCTCGCTACTGAGGAACGATAGATAGACTATATGCTATAGACTCGCTCGATACTGAGGAATAGTATATGGTGTTGTGACTCGCTACTGAGGTACTGCATTGGTATTTTCTTGACTTGACCCGGTAGTCATGCGACCATGAACTGTTCTTAAAACTGCATCCACTTAGATTTGGTTAGGCGCCCTTATCCGTTAGGTACGAGTACTTTTGGTTTGAGTACTTGTATCTGATCGTGGCTTGGAACAATAACTTATCGCGGAATAGTTCGTCACATCTTGTCCTTGTTTGGTTGTAGGTGTGACTTACTACTTCGACGAGAAGGTATTGAACCTTGTTAGGGTCCGGATACCATATTGGATTTATGGCATGGAAAGATACGTCACCGTGAATTAGTTTACCATCTCATGTCCTTGTTTGGTTGGGAGGATGGTACGCTCATTCAATAGGTGTGTTGGACCATGTTATAATTCAATTGACTTATTTATTTGAGCAGTATTTATTCAGTTTATATGGCATGATATTATGTGTCTTGTTACGTCCCTCTGAGGACCTGGTTATCTCTCCAGGTGTGTGCTATTGTCTTTTGCAGGTGTTCTAACTCTAGCCGTGTTCATCGCCATTTCTTCGAGGATGATTACATTTGGATCGTCTTCGCTTCGCTCGCCAAATTCATTTCTTTACTCATGTATTTTTCCTTTACTTGTTGGTAGTGGATTTGTCTCCGCCCAACATATTGTATCAAGATAATTTATTATCATTATATGATATCTTTTATTCATTTTTATGTGGATGAGATTAGTTATGGTTCTACTGCATTTTACAGCTTACGTATATTTATTATACGGCTGGCATGTCTACGTTCCTAGTCCTACGTATCTTGGGACTGGGGCGTTACACAATCACAGGATCAAAAACTAGCTCAGAACATATACTGCTGCCAATGTAGGCAATAGACTGTGGTATACCGTTAGTATAACATCAATATATTGGCAGTACAGGGCAAGACCATAACAACCCTGCAATTTTGAAGAAATTGCCTCGTCTTGAGCCCCATTTTCGATCGTAGATCGCTCAAATCACTACTAAAATTTATCGCTTTAGCGACGGCCTTATCCGTCGCCCGACCGTCGGTAAATGGTAATACCGACGGATGGCTGACGAAATTTGGGCAAAAACATCCGTCGGAAAAAGGCTCGTCGCTAAAAGCAATCCGTCGCCAAGTTGTCGCCCAGCGACGATTTCGCGACAAATTTTCGTCAACCATACTCGTACATCTCGCGACGAATTACCGACGGATTTTCGTCAAAGCGCGTATCAGAAAGTTAATGACACATCGCCTTAGCGATGGCCATATCCGTCGCCAAAATGGTCGATAATTGCGTATCAGAGAGTATCTGATATGCAATATTCGTCGCTAACTCGTCGCTGGTAGTCGCTACTTGTCGAAGGGCTCCCGACGGAATAGCGACGGTACATCCGTCGACCCGGTTCTGTGAATTTTTTATACTACCAGTGTAATGCATGTGGTTCATATTACGTATCTCGGTATACGTGTACGTATTTAGACTCGTATTTACATGTTTCCCTGTTTGATTTATTGGACATTTCCTTGCTTTGTTCATCTTGGTTCGGCTTAGTTTCGCATGGTTCGGTTTTGCTTGATTTTATGTGAACCAAACCACCCCAACCTACCACCACCTTCATTAAATATCCCACCACACATTTCTCTCTCCTCATTAACTCTTCTTCTTCCCCACCATTACTTCTCCACCAACCTGAGAGAGTGGAGAGCTTAGACAAGTGCATCTTGCTTTGTCACGTCCCAGAACCAGAATACTGGAGAGCGGGGGCAGACATAGCCAGCTACGTATATTGAAGTGCAACCCACCTCACTATACGGTCACGGCTGTCTAGATATATGAGAGTTTAACTACAAGCCAACAGTCTCTTATGGTCATGAACAAGCCTAGTGTCTCAATCACAAGCAAGTAAGCAGATGTCACAAGATGTAAAATCACCAAATATACAACAGTAAGGCGTCCCAAATATTACATATTCAGCTGATCATGAAGCTAGTCGTTACAAAATGTGAGGACTAGCAAGAGTTTAGTCACACATGATCAACCCTAAGATCTGTCAATCATGTTACAGTCCGTAGGCAGACAGTAAGTAAAATACAATCGAGCTAAACAGGTGTTCGTCGGCTAAACGCCTTAAAAGAATATTTTTATAAGAAAGTGGAAGATCAAAATAACCCACTCGTTGCCCTGGTTACGTCTGGTGGTCACCATCGGGCTGGAAAGTCGATAGATCCTCTGGAGCTGCTCCGAAATCTGGCCATACAAAACCAGCTGGGTCAGATCCCAGAAAGAGCAAGTGCCACAAAGGAAGCTTCATTTAGGAACTAAAACCAGCAATTAGTACAGAAGATAATAATAATATAGTAAAACTGGAGAGATATAACATCACGAGAATATACGGTAAGATAACCATGGAACCATTCAGATAACCAGGTCACAAACCTTAAACCAAACAAGGACCGGGATTGTAACCCTTCATCTGAACCGAACTTGGTTTCTCCCATTTATCAACAAGATAATAGAAGAAAATCAGGACATATAACAATCTTATACAGGATCAAGACAAGACTAGACTGATTATTCCCCATTCAACAATCACGGCCAAGCAATGAGTACGGCTTGATACTTTAACTAACTAGGGTTATCACAGGCCTAGTTACTAGCAAGATGCAATAAGATTATTCCACAGCCACAAGCCCTGCAGACCATCCAGGTTACCCAGGTCGAATATTAGGGATTGAATTCAAGTGGATACATCGTCCAGGAAACGTATGTACCCTTAAGTGACTTAGAGGGTGCAACACATGACAGTGTGCTGGAAATGTGCCCTACTCGACGGCAGGCTACATATCCTAAGAGCGCCCAGGTAACGGGATTACATGTAGCTGGAAAATCTCTTCATGACTATTGTGTTATTCTAGTTATTAACCTTAGCCCCTTTCAGTGGGTACTCCTGACCGTGGTGCTCAGGAGTCCCATCCTAAGCATGATGCAAGACAAGACTGGTTCGTTTGTACAAGCACAATCGTCCACGGTGTTCAGATTATTTATATTTGTCATGTCATGTCATGTTAGCCGTCGCAACAGCATGTCAGGTTTTCTTGTCAGGAGTACGCCACGGCAGGCCACTATCATGTATTATCATGTTGTGTCCATATATCGTGTCAGGTTCATGTATCATGTCGTGTTCATGCCATAATTATCCCACATTATACTAAGGATCAAGAGAAATAACACGGATAAGGTAACAAGATTTGTCATAGCAAAACAAATGGTACAAGAGATAAAAGGGATGCCAGAGACAGTATGCACCAGCAAACAGCATGTGCCAGAAAACAGCATGTGCCAGGACAGCATGTACCAGAAAACAGCATGCGCCAGCAAACAACATGGCAACAGTATTTTACCAGCAAACAGCATGCGCCAGAAAACAGTATACGCCAGTAAACAGTATGACAACAGTGTTTTGCTATCAAACAGCATGCGCCAGGAAACAGCATGCGCCAGGACAGCATGCGCCAGAAAACAGTATGTGCCAGGACAGCATGCGCCAGAAAATAGCATGCGCCAGCAAACAACATGGCAACAGTATTTTGCCAGCAAACAGCATGCGCCAGGACAGCATGCGCCAACAAAACAGCATGCGCCAGCAAACAGCATGGCAACAGTGTTTTGCCAGCAAACAGCATGTGCCAGAAAATAATATGCACCAGGACAGCATGCGCCAGCAAAACAGTATGTGCCAGCAAACAGCATGGCAACAGTATTTTGCCAGCAAACAGCATGCACCAGGAAACAGCATGCGCTAGGACAGCATGGCAACAGTGTTTTGCCAGCAAACAGCATGTGCCAGGAAACAGCATGCGCCTGCAAAACAGCATGTGCCAGCAAACAACATGGCAATAGTGTTTTGCCATGAAACAGCACTGCTCATCTTCTCCAACCAGCCTCTAATGGCCATGAAAATCCATGAACCAAAAGACCATAAATCACTCAAAATAAGTCGAAATCAGGACTTCTAATAGTCTAAATTGGGTAGAATCAAATTGTCTACAACATGGAACCATCAAAACTTGAAAACAAGAAGGTTTGATAGATCAAAACCATGAAAATCCAAAAATGGCTAAAACCTAGATCTACAAGAAAATATACAAGAAAATATAAAATAACAAGAACTAAGGTGGATTAGAAAGTTGCATAGAAGAGTTTAGAACAATAAAAATGGTGGGTTCCTTCATGAAGCAAGTTGCACTTGCCTAGGCTAGGGTTCTCTTGGTTGGTGGTGGAGAGTAAATGAAGAAGGAATGAAGTAAAAAGGAGAGAGAAAGGGAAGGGGTTATAAATAAGGAGGGTGGTGGTGGGTAGGAGGGTTCACCTTTGGTTCGTGATGAACCAAAGCAAACCAAGCCAAGCCGAATCAACCCAAGAATAAACCAATAAATGAAATGCTAGAATAAATCAAGCAGGAAGACATGCAATACGAGTTAAAAATACGTATATGTACACCAAGATATGCAATACGGACCACAGGCATTAAATGCTTCATGGAGGAATCCCATTTTTATTGTTCCACTGTCTTCCTCATGTGTTTCTAACCCACTTTAGTACTTAGTATTTTTTATTTCTGTGGTTAATTTCTTGTAGATCTAGCTTTGTGATATTTTCGATTTTTATGAGTTTTGATTTATCAAACTTGCATATTTTTGCTAGTTGATGGTTCCATGTTGTCCAAATTTGACCTACGAGAGTCTGAATTTGGATTTCTATTGTGGTTTGGAGGAGCATGGAGGCCATGGTATTTTCATGGACATGTTTTCTGTGGGAGCCATTATTTGCACTTCTGGCCGCATGAGCATTTCCTTGCTTCCATTAATTGCATATATTTGCAAACACGTACTTACTTGCATTAATTGCATGGCCAAAGTAATGTTGGCCGCATGGAAACAATTCACAGCCGCATAAGCTTGTATATTTAAATACATACTTTAGCTTGCATGCTTTAGCTATTAGTAGTTAATAATTACTTTAGCTATTAGTATTTAATACTTGCATTAAGCTTGTATTAAACATGCATCAGCATTAAGCTTGCATGGAAACCATAGTAGTGAGCCGCATGAAACTCATTCTTGGCCGCATGGACTAGAGTTGTTGCAAGCATATTTTTTTATATATTAAGTTGCATGCTTAGAAATTATTCTTGGCCGCATGCCATGTTTTTGCATGCATGCAAGCAAGCTTGCTTGTTTAGAAAATATTCTTGGCCGCATGTTTAGAAATTATGCTTGCAAGCAAGCTTGCATGCTTAGGCATGGCCGCATATGGTATAGGCATAGCCGCATGGCCTATGCTTAAGCTGCATGCTGCATGCAACTTTGGCCTTGCTTACTTAATTAAATACTTTAGTTGCTTAATTAATTACCATGGCCTAGCATTGCATGTTTATGCATGTTTTTGCATGCATGCTTTGGCATGATGTTACGTAGTAACATTCATGGCCGCATGTATTTAATATATATATATATATGGCATTGTTTAATATAATATGCATGAACCCTTTGTAATATTTGCATGGACCATTAACAGCTTAGTAGCTGCATGCATGAATAAAGTTGCTGGCCGCATAGGCCTATGAATATTTAATATAATATGGCCAAATGCCATGTTACATATTTAATATGCATTCCATGCAAGTTTGCTTGCATGCTATTTTAAGTGAGCCGTATATGGCTTTGCTGCCATGATATATTTAATTTGTATGCACGCAAGCTTTGCTTGCATACTTAATATTCTTGGCCGCATGGAAATTGCATGGCCCTGGGTTTAGTTGTAGCCGCATGCAACTTGTATGGCTTTTAGTTCAGTCGCTGGCCGCATATGCCCCTCTCCAATAATTGCCTAGTCGCATATGTCACGACCCGCACCCATTTTTTTTTAAAACGGATACGAGACGTGTCCAAGCCAGCCTACGCCGCAGTGTCGGCGGTAGAACGCTGTCACGGCCATGAAGATCAAAATCACAAATAATGCTCATTCACATAAATAATTTAACTTACAATATTCACAAGTTTTACATTTGCAGAAAAATATAAACTTGTACAAATATTGGAATGACTACAACTCATCTATCTAGCTAGTCTCTAGGCTTTTCATCTGCAAGTTCCCCCGTATCTCCCATGCTAAGTAAATCTACGGCTAACCTGAAAAATATTGGTTTCCAGTCAGAAATAGAACGAGCACAATTCACTGAATACAATTTCAAATAAAGAAAATGACTATACAACAGAGGTTAGACATCAATTACATATTTTTGAAAATAAACAAAAAATACGAAAAACCAATAGCAAATAAATAGACACAAAATACTTTCTCCAACTGTTAGAAGTACCTTTGATATGTGATCAGTCTGGGACACTACACCGCACGGTCTACGAGGTCTACTTGTATGAAAAATAAGCACTGTCTACGAGGTCTACTTGCAGAAAAATAAACATTGTCTACGAGGTCTACTTGAAGAAAAATAAGTACTGTCTACGAGGTCTACTTGCAGAAAAATAAGCACTGTCTACGGTCGGATCACACATCCTTGGTACTTCTCATTTTTGACTCAACAATTTATAATAGAATATAAAAATTACATAATCAATAGCCAATCAATGAAATATAGTGAAGATCAATATCGAAATGCAGACAATAAATTGTACTCGCCTATGGTCCTGTGCTGGTGTAACCGATAATCTGAACCACTCAGAATGCCACAATAGTCAAAACTCGTACAACAGTCCCTGAAAGCTGAAATAAACATTACCAATGTTCTTAGAATAGTCAAAATAGCTAGAATCGCCTATCCTTAAGTCCAATTCTGGACACAGGGGCAAAACGATAATTTTGGACCAAAATGGTATCCGTCGTTGGACCCGCTTTGCACCGAAAAGCATGTCAGAGTCAACGATCTCTAAAGTCGTCAAACTACATGTCTACAGATTCGTTTTGATGATACGAACCCAATGGTATATCCAGTTTTGGATTTCGGTGGGTCGTGCACAAAATCGTCCGTTGAATCGGACCATAGGGCCCACGAAATAGTGATCCGATCAACTGCCTCGGAATCGAACCAAGCTTGGCATACAGGACCAGAAAAATGATATGGTCCTGTTGGCACAAGTTTTGTCTCGATCTGACGAGCGTGCACAAAGTAATTAGAAAATTTGCACAGAGGCCGATACGGTGAATTTCGACGGCTACGCATCAAATTCGTCGCGCACACTTGACCAATTTGAATTCCGTCAAAGCCCACACATCCGCAAAATCCGTACACACCTTTCGATGCCTTCGAGTTGTGAAAAAAATGGCCCAGTTTGTCAGGACAGACCGAGTGTCAGAAAAAATTCTAAGTACTCATATATATATTTAATTGTTTGTGTATTTATTTAACTATAATTTCTATATTAATTAGACTAGGTATTTCAATCCCTCAATTAACTATCCTATCCATATTAAATACTTGCATCTAGGTCCTTAGTTTTCAGATACTACTATATACTTATATACATATTGAAGGTAGGAAGCAAGTTTATTTACTAAAGGAGGTTTATTTGAAAAAAACTTACTTTTATACGTGGAGGCATGTGGCAGAGAAAACAAATGCTTATTCCTTTGCCTAATGTGTATGAGCCTATCTTCTATTACCTACACGTGTTGGCTTTCAATATACCATATGGTTTCCATCCTATGCTTCTCATCCTACACTTATTTTTTTTTTTCTGAAGTACAAGTGTTGTTTGAACTCGAGAGAAGGAGGGAGAGCATGAAGGAGGAGAATACCTGCATTTGGGTTTCCTGCTACTCAACTCCCAACCGAACAGGAATATGCTAGCGGTAGCCACGGCAAGAAACTCGTATCGTCAAGACTGTACTGATGGTGGTAGGGAGAGCGTCTCGAACACACTTGAGGATCGACATGTGCGAGGTTGACTATAGGTGAGGGTCCGCTGACGAAGTCAGGTTAGGTGAACGGCTGTCGGCAGACTTCTTCATTCCAGCGACAATTAATAATCAACCGACCAGCAACTAGTACAGTTCTCCGGAAGAACCGCTGTATGTGCTCGAACAATGCGACGCTCGCGGTGGCGACCAACGCGAGCGCAAGCGCTGAGAAGTCGAGGGTTGCACATGGCCGCTGTAGATAGCGTAGAGATCGTTAAGATGGCATGGAGGGGTCGAGGGAACTCGGAAGAATGTCAGTAGGCGAGGTGAGAGGTTGGCCAGACTCCTAAAGTGGAGGGCATCGACGTCTCTGGTATCAGAGATGAAGTGGTCATGGACCCTGACATGCCCGGCACACACGAGGACGAGCACACATGGCTCTCACACATGGTGGGCGATGCCAGGAACGCACGTGGATGCCGTAGAAGTACTCGGAGTCAAGTAGGGGACAATCAGGGTAGGATGAAGATGGTGGTGAGAGCTGGCTTGGATTGATTGTAGGCGCGTTTATGTGGAGAACATGAGGGAAGGCTTCCGCGGCTAGGGTTTTTTCGTTTCCTAGGATGTATATATATATATATATATATATATATATATATATATATATATATATATATATATATATATATATATGAACATAGCCCCCCCTAATATGTGTGCTTGGGTGATTTCTTTGCTGGTTGGTTTACTAACGTGGCATGTGGGCCTATAGGCTGGGTTAGTCTTGGTCGGCTGGGATTCTTTACTTAATATTGATAGTAGCTTGACGTGAAATGACTTCTGGTGACAAGGGTTCAACTCGCATATTCCATAAAAGATCTAATAATCTAATAAACCAATGTCTGACAAGATTCTTGTGCAAACCAATCAAATGAGTATTCTCAGTCAATTAACAACAATTACATGCCAATGCAACAATCTGGCCAAATAGATTCCTTGTTTGAGTAAATTACTATGCAATTCAATAGTAAGTAATACAGACCCTATTAAGAATATAAAAGCCCATAGAGCTCTTACTAGTTCCTAGGGAAACACCAATGTATACTTATTAGCAATAGGCCACAAAGAATTCTTCCATATCTTCCACCATGGCTAAAGTCACCTACCGTAATAATTAACCAAGTAATTATTTATAAAACTCTAAAAATCATCATTTAATTCAAATAAATAATAAAATATTATTAAAATTTTGGGAAGAAGGGTTACAAATCTACCCACCTTAAAAATAATTTTGTTCTCGAAATTCTAATTCACAACTATTCCTTAAATTCAAAAAGGAGATCTACTATTACCTTAATCTCCTTAAATTTAATTCCTCAAAAATAGTTTATATTCTTCTCCTTGGCCATTTTGGCAACTACAAAAATCTCGAGGATTTCTACCCACCTTTGGTCACACTACTCCTGCAAAGCTATGTCACTAAAACTTTATAATCCTCCAACTAATTGCTAAAAAATGCTACCTATATCTACTGTATGTGGCATCTATAATCCTCTCTTATCTATCAAGCAACCAAAAATTTAACAAGCAACAAATTTGTAACAAGCAACAAATTTGTACAAGTAGCTGAGAATATCAATAATTTCCAATAAACATGACCATTCGTCGCTCTGCAATAGGAAGGACCTGATGATAAGAAAGAATAATCAGGAGCAATATGGAATTTCCAGAGTGGTAGAGAGTATCCAATGATACAGACCGAAGGAAAGTTTATAAACCATTGACTTATTTGCTAGATTGGGCTACTCTAGTCCAGTCACTTGCTAAATCAAGAACCCTTCATTTCTTAGAGGGACTTGCAATCCGTGAAATACAGAAGTTATGTTTTCGAAATTCTGAACAGGTTCCGTAATAGAACGGAATTTGAGAAATCAAGTTTGTGATCTTTTTCGTGGTTATTTAAACACACGAGCAAGGGATGAAATGCAACGCAAGATCATATCGCGACTTCTAGGTAAATTGAATATTGGTTATGAATGACTTCTCATTCTAAGAGGAAAAGACTACATAATAGGTATATGGACCTATTTCAAATAGTTTGGTTTCTTATATTCCAATAATGGTGGTATGTATGGATGGGTTTTACTGGGTCTTAATGGGTTCCCTATTGGACATCAATCATTGGTTGGATGAACCCTGGATTTTAATCTATATTGAATGGACAAGATCCTAATGATAAAACTATTTCCACTAGGTTAGGGTAACCTAGAATAAGTTTCTTTCCAAGTGGTTGAGCTAGTCGTCGGTAGGGTTAGTTAGCTAGGTTCCTAAAGCCCAAAAATGCGTCTTCGGCAACTTTTGTATTTAAGTAGCACGAGAAGACACAATTGAGTGGCATACTAGTGGCATGTGCGTAGTGGGGTTCGAGTAGATCACAACCATATATTGGGTCGAAAGATTCGAGTCGAAGTTGAGTCTCTAATTGTAGTCGGGAAGTATACTAGTATTATGGTAAGGGTTATAGCTAGTCCTTTTTACCTGAAAGTCGTACCATAAAAATAGAGTACCAGGGGACGTGTTTGAGTGGGACATGATATACCTAGATGAAGGTAGACTCGTCTAGATCTTGCATGTGAAATTTGTGGAAAGGTAACCGCTGGTCTCGTGCTCCGAATATTAATGACACGGTCGAGGACTCAGAATGATCTAAATGGAAAGTGGGAGTCCATGAGGCACTAATTATCACCCTCATGTAAATTATTCTAATCAATCGGCGATCCTCGTATATCCTAAAATTTAGAAGGCTTACAGTCTACTCACCCTAGAAGCTAAGACATGGTTTTAGGGATAATGAGGTTAGAAGAATTTTTAAAGTCAGGATACTGTACCTCAACTCTTGTTTAAATAAGAATGAGGCACGATGTAACGGGATATGGTAGATAAGTCAAGTCAAGGATCGTTCCTTAATAAATGGAAAACGAGTGTGTGTGCAATGACACATGGTCAATAAAATAGAATGATCTACTCGTTAACAGTATACAAGAGTTATAGTGATCATGTATTGCTGTTGACAACTGGTAGATCATAATATGACAGGATATTTAATCTATGGTATTGGCTAAGCTAGTGACTGTGGAGTTTCCATACTAGTTAGGTCTTAATAATAAAATTTACATAACTAGGGTAATATTTGTTAGAAGCCAATCTCGGGATGAGTGCCTACCATAATCACGGTAAATGATTGTCCTTACCCTTGTCTATCCACCTCATGTCTAAACGGTGGGCTTGGTCGAGGAAAGGTTGAATTAAGGCTCAAGGGTTGCTAGTTAAAGCAATATTCAAGAAAAAAATATTTAGAGACTCACAATGAATTGTTTCTTGAGAATAGATAGTCTCCTGGGTTGGTATTTCGACTAAGGGTAAAACCCTAATCATTCTCAAATTCAGATGACTAGAAGGTCTCAATAGTGGTTTGAGGGTCGAGGGGAGAACGAGTAACTCAATCACATGGCTGGCCGATGGTAGCTAAACTTGTGTATATAACTACCATAGCCATGGGGATACTCTGTATCTCTCTACCATCACAAGCTTTCGTCTTTCCAAATTAGTGAAAGACAAAAACAATAAAGAGTTCAAGGAAGATGTTACTGAATACAATTTTGTGATTCAAAGGCGAACATATAATTCAAGAGAAATTATCAATACAGTCGCGGATGAGATCATAGATACCTCGATATCTCAATCCACGTGGGATAATCAAAGAGAGAGCGAACCAAGTGCACTACGGTTGATCAGACCGTAAAATATCGATTCTGAATAGACAATATGTTAGTGGGCGTCCCCAATAAACATATGCCTTGAATCAAGCTCGATGAAAGAGTAAGCTTGCAAAAACTAGGCTGTAATAGCAGCGTTGGTCAAGATAGTCAAAATACAATTATACAAGATTGTTGAAAGGAGGCACAGGTAGTTCGAGTTTTGCGAGAAACAAAACCTTATCTAGTGTTCTTGCTTATACGGTCATCCTACTATCTTCTCATCCATACTGCCTTGGTTGACTAAAGGGTTATTGTAAAATCCCTAATTTTTTACTATATTTTTATTGCTGATTTTTTTTTTGTATTTATACATCGCATAGTCGTATTGTACGTCGCGTGGGAATTTACGAATTTCGTATTTTCTCGTCGAGTGCGAATATGTACGAGTAACATATTTTTAGAAAAAAATAATTTTTGATTTTATTATCAATGGTGGTTTCAAAATAATATATATAATAATTATTTTTATTAAAAGAAATTTAGCAAAAAGGTATTTTAAAGATTTGATTATTATGTTTACTTTCGAAATTTGTTTTATCCAAATTAGTAAAAATGTAGTTTGAAATTATTTCCTATTAATACTTAAATATATATTTTAATTTTCAAAATTATATAATATTTATATTTTATTATTCGAAAAGATATTTAAAAATATTTATTATTTTCGAAATTTTATTTATTGGAATTTTTGGAAAATATATTTAAAAATTTTGTGGCCATTTTAAATCTCGATTTGATTTTGTGGATTTAATTTAAATAAGTATAAAGGTATAATTTATAGATTTAATTTGGAATTTGATTTAAATTTAGATTTGATTTCATTAATTTAAATATAATAGATGAATTATCTACTTGGGTTTTAAACATTTCTAGTCCTTATCCAATTGGGAATTCCCACATCCTATAAATAGGCAGGTACTCCTCCAATATTTCTCAACATTATTCTCCATCCACCACAAACAAATATACGTGCATCGTGTCCGTGTCAACCTAGTTACTTCCACAAATTTTCTTTTACATATACAATCCCTCCCGTGTCCGACACACCGGACACACCTCCTCATCCCCATCCGTGTCTCGCAGGACACAACCCCGACACGATACAACCCAAATAAATCCTAACCCAGTCCTAACCCTGTCACCTCCTGCTCGAACCTCGCCCCACTCTTTCCCGTCCCAGCCATAACCATCCCAGACCCCTACTTGCTCACAACCAAAGCCAGCATCACCTCTTGGTCGTCCCCGACACCACCAGCAACGCCATCACCACCGTCTCGCCACCACCACGGCCATCATCATAACCACCACTGCCACTAGACCCATCACCACCATCGACAGCCTTCACCCGAACCCGCCAGCACCGCCATCCCCGCCTCGGCCAGAAACAGCCGGCCATAACCACCACGACCGGCACCCTATCCCCGCGGCTATCCCCGCTCCGATCACCCAAACCACTACCATCGACCCACCGGTCCAGACCAGAACCACCACCGGACCACCACCCAAATCACCACCACCAAAAAAATTTCCCCAAAAACCAAAACAAGCAAAACCATACCCAAATATAAAACCCTTACCCGGCCACGCGCCGATCCTCCGCCGTGGCGAGTCGGCAACCGGGGTCCTTCCCCCCGCAGCAATGGAGCACCGCCGCCTCCGCTGCTCCCTCCTCCGATCTAATCGTGCCACCACGACCGCAGTTGGCCGGCCTCCTTGCGCCGCACTCCGGCGACCGCGACCCTCGCGCCGCCGTGCCCTCTTCTCCGCCGACGTGTCCTAGCTCCGCCCCGCAGCGACCCCCTTTCTCCACCCCGCTGGTACTCCGTCGTCTGCCACTGAGCTGGAGACTGCGCGCGAGCCCCGCGCGAGCCCCATCTCCGCCGAGCACCGCCTTTGCCGCCGGGTCTCCCCTTCCTCCGACCGAAGCCCGACCCCCAGCTCCCTTCTCCGATCTACTCACTCATTCTCTCGCTCCCGCCCCTCCTCTTCCTCCCGATCGCCCCATTCTTTTCTCTCTCCCCCAACCTTCTCCTTCTGATCCTTCTTCTTTTATTTGTTCTTTTTGAAACATTATACTTTTGTTCTCAAAACGAGAACAACAGTAAGTAGTTAATAATAATATTATCTATATTATTATTATTATTATTATTATTATTATTATTATTATTATTATTATTATTATTATTATGCTGTGATTGTTTTAGTATTATAATTATTATTTTTATCATTACTACTATTGTTATCAATATTATTATATTTTGCATACATAATATTATTATTGTTACTATTATTGTACAATGTATATGTATACATATGTATTCTGTTATGAGTATTATTATTACTACTATTAGTTGTATATATATTATTACAATAGTTGTTTTTAAATTATATATATATTTCTAAATTATAGTATTGTATTTATGATAATTTAAATATGACTTTTATTAAATATATATATTACATTATTTCTAGTTATTTTTCAAATATAGTTTTGACCTAAACTAATATTTTGAGAATATTGGGTTTTAGCCTAAAAGATATTTGTAGATTTTTAAAGCATTTATTTAAAATATTTTGCCTAGTAAAATATAGTTTATAAAATATTATAAATATTTTCATAAATAGTTTTAAATATTTTTATTTTCTTCGATTATTGAATTATGTCCATGACCAACTTTCGAAATTGGACTTCTATATACCGTTCCTAGCTAAATTGAATGTTCTGGACTCAATGACACGGTCCGTCCCATCAATTGAGATCATCTTGCATACTTTTGGCATCTATGACTATTTTGTGCCAACACGATCATATCACGCATCAACTGCAACTTAACTCAAGTTCGTGCCACAATCAGAGGCCCCTTTGTATAGTTGTTGCACCGAAGTCGATCTTGTGCCACCTTTATTGTACCACACCAGGCAGCTCACCAGGCGTCACAACAGGCAAGTATACCTTGCTAATTAAACTGTCATATTATTTATTTTCAGCATTTATTTACTTGTTTCATATTTGTTATTTTTATTTGTTATAAACTGCGCGTCCAAGCCATACTTGGGTGCAAGCGACTTTATTAGTCGTTACTTTATTTTATGCATGATGACTTAGTGTTAGCGGACTACCTTCTTGTTGGAGGATATCCTTATATCTCCTTTGGCTGTGACACTCATACTACACGGTTTGAGACATGTTATTAGGGGCACGACTTATTGACTAGCTATCTCTAAAGTCGTCTGACGGTAGATGATCGTTGTGAGCACCCTAAATTTTGGGTTGATTTTTTTTTTAATTTTAATTTTCTGATTGGGGGTAATTTTGAAATTTCGTGTTTATAATTATTTTAATAATAATATTTAATTTATGATATGATTTTTGGTGATTTTAAATCATTTTAACATTATTTAAATCAATGACTTATGGTTTTGACGTTTTGCTAGTGAAACCCTAGAGACTGTTTGACCTAGAGCCTAACCATGTGATTATGATATTTTAATGTCATTTTTGGCCTAAAGATATTTTTGCATTTGACCTCTTTGAATTATTTTGATATTATTTTATTACTTATGATATTGTTTTGGGGTTATTTGAGTCGGGTTCGAATTTCAACTCAATCCGACTTGAAACGGGAACCCGGGGGTAGTTTGACTCTAGTGGGACCCACACACTAGTTAGGCATAGCCCACATGATATTAATTTTAGTCCACATGATAGAAATATTTTAGTTAGAGGTTAGACTAATTATTATGGATAAAGTTAGTGTGATTAGAGACTTTAGAATGACTAATTTAGCCCCAACCAATTAGCCCTTTCCTAATACTCATAGAATAGGTTAGTAGGGGCTTTTGGACTTTTCCTAATAGGACAAAACCACCTTTATGGCCAGCCACAATAAGGATAGGGTTGAGCCTCCCATTTGTCATTATCCATCTATTTTTCTCTCTCTTGTTCTTCCCCAAATTCCTAGAGAGCAATCCCTAGCAATTTCTCCACCAAATCCTTCTATTTCACCACCAAATCTTCTTCTTTCCTTCTCCATTCTAGTCAAGGAGGAAGCTACCCAAGTTTGGGAGGATTCGGAGCTCGTTCGTGTCCTTTTGGAATCTCTACGTGTCGGTGTCGCTCCGGGAAGGTTTTTCTTCGATTCGATCTACCGGAAGGTATAAATCCCTTCTCCTTTTCATTTCCTCATGCATATAGGTCTATTTTGAACCCATAGGAATGACCCCCATGGTTGTATCTCCATTTGTGTCTATTTTGTGTCCATTTGGAGGTCATAGGAGTGTCCTTTGTGTTGTGGATGTGTTCATGTTACATATATAGATTTATATATATATATAGTAATGAGAGTGTATCTATATTTATATATGTAATAAATGGTTCATGATGATTATATAACCAAGTTTGTGAGTGTGGTTCCTCATATTATTATTGCTATTATTGTTGTGGATAATTAGGATATATATTGTGTATTCTTTTCGCTCAAACTATCTAAATCCGTCATAATTTTTATCCACGTTTTTAATTTCAGCCCTAACTTCGAAATGTCATAACTTCTAGCTCAAAGCTCGGTTTAATCTCCCATTTTTTTAAAAGAAGCGTATTGAAGTTAGCTTTCCAAAAACATATATTAATAGGCCTAATTCTTTCTGTAACTTTCTGGAGAATTATTTGAGTGTCAGCTGTACGAAAAATAAATGCGTTCTCGGTGTTTTCGAGATTTCGGGAGTTTCCGGAAACGAAAACGCGATCCGTTTAAAGTTTCGGAAAGCTAACACATAGATCTATAACATAATTTAATCATAGAGTTTAATTCATCCAGAGATGGTACAGTATTCATTATTAGTAGGAGTTACTATTCGGCATATGCATTTTGTGCACCCTTGTGTGTAATATAATGTTCTATTTGATTTTAACCCATGTTAATGTATATACATTATGTAACTAAATAGAGAATGCAAGCATGAGTAAATGTTTAAATAAATGATGTATGAGGTGTAAGTATCATATCTAATGTAAGCATGTATAAGTATGGCTTGTAATGAATATGTAGGTTCCATAGTATGTAATGTATTGTGCATATAGTAGTGCAAGAGAATAAATGAATGATGAATAAATGCAAGCATGAATGTAATGTAATAATAGATATAATATATGCAATATACAAGTTAATGAGATGTAATGTTCTATGTTAACATAAATCCTATATTACCTCATGTACCCCCTTACACTATGTTGACACTATCACACTTGACACATTGTTCACTTATATTTTGACACTCTTTGATATGTATACACTATTTATGCCCATTTAATCCTCACTTGCCCCTTTGCCATGTTCACATACACACACATAGCCTCTTAAATAAGTATTTATGAATATAGTTAACTTAGCTATGTATGTATATTATATATATGTTAGCATATTGTGTTGTAATATATAAGTTTATATAACCATTTGAAATGCCATGATTATAGACCTAATGTTGAATACTAATATATGCATGTTTATATATGTGTAGACATATATAGCTTAAAGTAATAGATTACCTAGTGTATATCCAATGTGAATTCTTGCCTATTTGAGTATTGAATAATTACATGCTATATAGAGTTGGGTGTATGTTGGCTTGTATAGCCTTGTATTGATGTGTGCTTGCTAGGATAGTCTTGGTTAGGCCTAGTAAGACTTACTGGGTTAGGATATGACCTAGTTTGACCTAGTTTGACTAGTGCAGTTGACCAGAGTTGACCAAGGGTTGACTTTGGCCTAACTTGACCTAGATTCATGTAGAATGCATTATAGTGCTTTATATTACCCTTCTGGACATGTTGTGACTTGTGCTGTTCTAATTAGGAGCCAGACACCTCTCCTCGGACAGTATATTTACTTTGGACATTCAGACATCAGGCGAGTACATTCTCTGACCGTTTCATATTTGTATGGATTTACATTCTTGCTCTAGATTACTGTACTTGATGCTGACACGACTGTTATCACGGATTGGTACTATATGGATCTTCTTTTGAGATGTTATCTCCTTGTATTCACTAAATACATATTGTGACGTGCGTTTCACTTCCATATTATATTTATTGAATACCCATATCCTTGTATACTCATTGTGCATATTGTACTCTCATTATCATATGAGCCCCAGGGATAGACCATTGTACACTATTGTATAACATTGTACATCCATTGTATAACATTGTACACTATTGTATAAGATAACGTAACTGGAGTAGATCCTTGTGTATTGATTGGGAAGGGGGAGTAGAATTGGTTATGTACTCAAATCCTATTGTATAACATTGTATAACTATTGTATATGTCTATTGTACACCCACGTACAATGGAGTTACCATTGCATTTTTCTAGTCCGTTTACATAATCAGATTGTACTCTAAATCACATGTTCCTTACAGTTCTTACTTATCATATTTAGATATTTCCTGTTATTAAATCTCTACTGTTTTCTATACATTCTTCTTTCAGCGTTTCATGTACTTTACTCTATTGCATGCTTTATATTTCCTAACTCGATATGAACTGCGTGAGATGTTTTGTGCTCGCTCCCGTCCTGACTGGACCTGTTGATAAATTTTACAAATAGCCTGGAGGTGCCTGCTAGCCTAGAGGAGACACATTAGAGGTTATTTAGGTAGTTATTTCATTTTGTCTGGAGTTGTATTTTACTTTGTGGAATACTGTATTGAGTTTTGAGATGTATTTATGGGTTTATGTATCATAGACACTTAGACTTCTATCTCCTGTATCTCTTTTAGATTTCATGTTTTATCTATCTTTATCATGCTCTACCTTAGATGTGATTGAGACTGTATCTGCTATGTCACCCCCATTCGGGGAGTATAAACTGTTTAGTCTTATACTGTTATATGTATTGAGACCTAGGACAGCGTTCTACCGCCGATACTGCGGCGTAGGCTGGGCGTTGTTACGTACTCGTACCCTCACGGTGGGTGCGGGTCGTGACACGTTTTTAGTGGTGGCCCATGCAGGTCGAGTTTATGTAGTGTTATTCGAACTAGAGTACCACTACAGCCTGCACTAGGAATAGGATATATTTTAAAGATACTCAATCACAGTTAGGAACCCTTGAGAGATTCCTGGGACGACCCTTGAGAATCTTGTTTAACTCCGATTTGAAAACTCTTTTCTTTTTTTCTTGATTTGATTTATCTTTACTTTCTGCTATTGAATTTAATTTTGATGGATTATTATTGAATTTGAGTTTGTATTTATTGATTTTGATGTAGATTATTGAAATTTGAATCTTGATGTTAGCTATAGCATCCGAGTTTATAGTTATATGATTTGAAGGATTTTGTTTATTTCTAAATTTTGATGTTCGTTGATAAATTTGATTTTTTTTGGTATTTATTGTTGATTTAATTTAATTTTTGGCAAGATGAAATTATATGGGCTAGGTCATCTAAGTTATGGAAATCTTGTCTTCTATAGTCACATTAGCCAGCATGGTGAGGACATATAGTCTGATTTTGGATATATTTCTCGGATGTAGAAATTTAAGGTTTTCGCAGCCAAGCTAGCGGCATCGTGAAAATGTTAAATATCATGATTCTAGAGGTATGTGCATAAGTCAAGGACTCTGTGATTATTGTAGCCTTGCTCACTAGTATGACGAGAATTTAGAGTACCATAATTTTGGATAGACGCATATGATTATCAGATTGTACCTTAAATGTTTTCGAACATGTTTTTGCTACTTTTGTTTCAGTCATTCAAAAAAAAAAAAGAAGGAATTATTGTTGTTTTGTTTTGTTTTGTTTTGTTTTGTTTCTCATTGTTTACTTAGGATGTAGCTTTAGCTATTTTTATAAACCTTTTGTAACTTCTTACAAAAATTTATTTCTTCTTAATACAATAAACCAATGATTTTGCTAGGCCTTATTTTGGATTTGGTATTATAATTCTTGTTTCAAAAAAAATGGGTCCCTCTTTTAAATAGATAAGCAGAACAGATTCTATTATCATTCTTTTCCTGCCAATATTTTTACTACCATCATTCCTTGTCTTATATACCTGTCCTGATTATATCAATTTCCTGTCTCATATATAATTCTGTCAGCTATACCTTGAAAACTCTTGAATCTTTATATCATTTTTATCTGAGAAATGTTGAGGAAGTGATATAAATCATCTAGTTCGGAAATGATGTAATTGGTTATCATATGATGATTTTGTAGGAATCAGAGTGTTGGATGTCAAATATGAAAAATTTGAAATGGAGATGTGGTAAAGGTTTAAAATGAAATCGAGGGATAAATGTTATCAATTTAGAAACAATCACAGAAAGTGGGTTATGAATAATTCATGGATGTATTTCAAAACTAATGAGGATGTTTAAGGTCAACCTAGTTTTGAGAACTTAAAAATCTTTGTTATTGATTCTTGGGAACTATTACAAGGCTATGTAGAAATTTAAAGATGGAAAGGAGAATTTAATCGAATAAAATGATTATGCGAAATTGAACTAGATATTGTAAGATGGTGACTAGAGACAGAGAGAACACAAGGATTTTACATTATAGAAATTATTTTAGATGATTGGAAGAAAATTGTAGAATTCAAAAAAAAAATTTGAAGGTGAACATTGAAGAAAATATGAAGGTTGATTTATAAAAAAGAATAAATTTTGTGTGACATAGTGGTATTGGAATTTAGTGAATACGAGACTCGATTTAAACAAGTCCAAGGATTCCATAAACTGGATTTAGAGGTTTTGGATCTAATTTAAAACGAGGTGAAGGAATTTGAAATTTTGATTAAATGAATAAGTGTTGACTCCTAAAAAGAGGGGTATGTTTCGTGGAAAATGTTTTGGAACTTAAAGATTTTGTCTATGGTGATTGTGGTAAAGGTTTAGATGACTGAAGGTTATAAAATTTCGATGATAGTTATATAGAGGTTGATTTTCATATTGGGACTTGTGAGAAAAAAAAAAGAATATGGTTTAGCAAATGATAAACTGATAGTATTAGAGAGAGATGATTTGCTGACTTCGTATGAAATCTTTTCCTGTTTTCTCTAAAAGGAGTTTTTCAATATCATTGAATCCTAGTTTCCTTAATCCGACCAAATCGACTTCGATTATCTTTTCTTATCATATTTATATCTTGGGTTGTACTTAATTGAATTAAATTTGATTGTGACCTGAATCTCTATCCTTGTATGCTCGATCTCAGACTTTGTTGAACCTGTCCTCCATATTGCCTAAATATTAATTTTCTCTGATTTGATCAACTTAGATCGTATCAAGACTAAATATTCTTAATACGTATTGTGATTGGAAATTTTCCATGGAATTGGCTTTCATTCCTTAACTTTGATTTTGATTTTCTTTTTTTTTCTGAACCCTTTAAAGATAATGGGTAGTATCAGTTTTCATATAGGATGGTAGACTGCCTTACAGTTTTGATGGTTTATTATTTTTGTAACTTTTATTTAGCACCCTAGATTGCTTGTGTGTTTTGATACCCTATGACCGTTTTGGTTTAGCACGACTAGAATACCTAGATGAGACTTTCACTACCACCGTATGCCATGACCCTGTATGTCGTCCTTTTGATGGTATGATTTATTTAAGTTCTGAGATTTGATTGTGGGGGTTTGACCTAGAAGGATTACGAACATTTTAATTTCGAGGACGAAATTTTTATAAGGTGGGTAGGATGTGAGCACCCTAAATTTTGGGTTGATTTTTTTTATTTTATTTTAATTTTCTGATTGGGGGTAATTTTAAAATTTCGTGTTTATAATTATTTTAATAATGATATTTAATTCATGATATGATTTTTGGTGATTTTAAATTATTTTAACATTATTTAAATCAATGACTTGTGGTTTTGACGTTTTGCTAGTAAAACCCTAGAGACTGTTTGACCTAGAGCCTAACCATGTGATTATGATATTTTAATGTCATTTTTGGCCTAAGGATATTTTTGCATTTGACCTCTTTGAATTATTTTGATATTATTTTATTATTTATGATATTGTTTTGGGGTTATTTGAGTCGGGTTCGAATTTCAACTCAATCCGACTTGAAACGGGGACCCGGGGGTAGTTTGACTCTAGTGGGACCCACACACTAGTTAGACATGGCTCACATGATATTAATTTTAGTCCACATGATAGAAATATTTTAGTTAGAGGTTAGACTAATTATTATGGATAAGGTTAGTGTGATTAGAGACTTTAGAATGACTAATTTAGCCCCAACCAATTAGCCCTTTTCTAATACTCATAGAATAGGTTAGTAGGGGCTTTTGGACTTTTCCTAATAGGACAAAACCACCTTTATGGCCAGCCACAATAAGGATAGGGTTGAGCCTCCCATTTGTCATTATCCATCTATTTTTCTCTCTCTTGTTCTTCCCCAAATTCCTAGAGAGCAATCCCTAGCAATTTCTCCACCAAATCCTTCCATTTCACCACCAAATCTTCTTCTTTCCTTCTCCATTCTAGTCAAAGAGGAAGCTACCCAAGTTTGGGAGGATTCGGAGCTCGTTCGTGTCCTTTTGGAATCTCTACGTGTCGGTGTCGCTCCGGGAAGGTTTTTCTTCGATTCGATTTACCGGAAGGTATAAATCCCTTCTCCTTTTCATTTCCTCATGCATATAGGTCTATTTTGAACCCATAGGAATGACCCCCATGGTTGTATCTCCATTTGTGTCTATTTTGTGTCCATTTGGAGGTCATAGGAGTGTCATTTGTGTTGTGGATGTGTTCATGTTACATATATAGATTTATTTATATATATATTGTAATGAGAGTGTATCTATATTTATATATGTAATAAATGGCTCATGATGATTATATAACCAAGTTTGTGAGTGTGGTTCCTCATATTATTATTGCTATTATTGTTGTGGATAATTAGGATATATATTGTGTATTCTTTTCGCTCAAACTATCTAAATCCGTCATGATTTTTATCCACGTTTTAATTTCAGCCCTAACTTCGAAATGTCATAACTTCTAGCTCAAAGCTCGGTTTAATCTCCCGTTTTTTTTAAAAGAAGCGTATTGAAGTTAGCTTTCCAAAACATTGTATTAATAGGCCTAATTCTTTTTGTAACTTTCTGAAGAATTATTTGAGTGTCAGCTGTACGAAAAACAAACGCGTTCTCGGTGTTTTCGCGATTCCGGAAGTTTTCGGAAACGAAAACGCGATCCGTTTAAAGTTTCGGAAAGCTAACACATAGATCTATAACATAATTTAATCATAGAGTTTAATTCATCCAGAGATGGTACAGTATTTATTATTAGTAGGAGTTACTATTCGGCATATGTATTTTGTGCACCCTTGTGTGTAATATAATGTTCTATTTGATTTTAACCCATGTTAATGTATATACATTATGTAACTAAATAGAGAATGCAAGCATGAGTAAATGTTTAAATAAATGATGTATGAGGTGTAAGTATCCTATCTAATGTAAGCATGTATAAGTATGGCTTGTAATGAATATGTAGGTTCCATAGTATGTAATGTATGGTGCATATAGTAGTGCAAGAGAATAAATGAATGATGAATGAATGCAAGCATGAATGTAATATAATAATAGATATAATGTATGCAATATACAAGTTAATGAGATATAATGTTCTATGTTAACACAAATCCTATATTACCTCATGTACCCCCTTACACTATGTTGACACTATCACACTTGACACATTGTTCACTTACACTTTGACACTCTTTGATATGTATACACTATGTATGCCCATTTAACTCTCACTTGCCCCTTTGTCATGTTCACATACACACACATAGCCTCTTAATAAGTATTTATGAATATAGTTAACTTAGCTATGTATGTATATTATATATATGTTAGCATATTGTGTTGTAATATATAAGTTTATATAACCATTTAAAATGCCATGATTATAGACCTAATGTTGAATACTAATATATGCATGTTTATATATGTGTAGACATATATAGCTTAAAGTAATAGATTACCTAGTGTATATCCAATGTGAATTCTTGCCTATTTGAGTATTGAATAATTGCATGCTATATAGAGTTGGGTGTATGTTGGCTTGTATAGCCTTGTATTGATGTGTGCTTGCTAGGATAGTCTTGGTTAGGCCTAGTAAGACTTACTGGGTTAGGACATGACCTAGTTTGACCTAGTTTGACTAGTACAGTTGACCAGAGTTGACCAAGGGTTGACTTTGGCCTAGCTTGACCTAGATTCATGTAGAATGCATTGTAGTGCTTTATATTACCCTTCTGGATATGTTGTGACTTGTGCTGTTCTAATTAGGAGCCAGACACCTCTCCTCGGACAGTATATTTACTTTGGACATTCAGACATCAGGCGAGTACATTCTTTGACCGTTTCATACTTGTATGGATTTACATTCTTGCTCTAGATTACTGTACTTGATGCTGACACGACTGTTATCACGGATTGGTACTATATGGATCTTCTTTTGAGATTTTATCTCCTTGTATTCACTAAATACATATTGTGACGTGCGTTTCACTTTCATATTGTATTTATTGAATACCCATATCCTTGTATACTCATTGTGCATATTGTACTCTCATTATCACATGAGCCCCAGGGATAGACCATTGTACACTATTGTATAACATTGTACATCCATTGTATAACATTGTACACTATTGTATAAGATAACGTAACTGGAGTAGATCCTTGTGTATTGATTGGGGAGGGGGAGTAGAATTGGTTATGTACTCAAATCCTATTGTACAACTTTGTATAACTATTGTATATGTCTATTGTACACCCACGTACAATGGAGTTACCATTGTATTTTCCTAGTCCGTTTATATAACCAGATTGTACTCTAAATCACATGTTCCTTACAGTTCTTACTTATCATATTTAGATATTTCCTGTTATTAAATCTCTACTGTTTTCTATACATTCTTCTTTCAGCGTTTCATGTACTTTACTCTATTGCATGCTTTATATTTCCTAACTCGATATGAACTGCGTGAGATGTTTTGTGCTCGCTCCCGTCCTGACTGGACCTGTTGATAAATTTTACAGATAGCCTGGAGGTGCCTGCTAGCCTAGAGGAGACACATTAGAGGTTGTTTAGGTAGTTATTTCATTTTGTCTGGAGTTGTATTTTACTTTGTGGAATACTGTATTGAGTTTTGAGATATATTTATGGGTTTATGTATCATAGACACTTAGACTTCTATCTCCTGTATCTCTTTTGGATTTTATGTTTTATCTATCTTTATCATGCTCTACCTTAGATGTGATTGAGACTGTATCTGCTATGTCACCCCCATTCGGGGAGTATAAACTGTTTAGTCTTATACTATTATATGCATTGAGACCTAGGACAGCGTTCTACCGCCGACACTGCGGCGTAGGCTGGGCGTTGTTACGTACTCGTACCCTCACGGTGGGTGCGGGTCGTGACACGTTTTTAGTGGTGGCCCATGCAGGTCGAGTTTATGTAGTGGTATTCGAACTAGAGTACCACTACAGCCTGCACTAGGAATAGGATATATTTTGAAGATACTCAATCACAGTTAGGAACCCTTGAGAGATTCCTGGGACGACCCTTGAGAATCTTGTTTAACTCCGATTTGAAAACTCTTTTCTTTTTTTTCTTGATTTGATTTATCTTTACTTTCTGCTATTGAATTTGATTTTGATGGATTATTATTGAATTTGAGTTTGTATTTATTGATTTTGATGAAGATTATTGAAATTTGAATCTTGATGTTAGCTATAGCATCCGAGTTTGTAGTTATATGATTTGAAGGATTTTGTTTATTTCTGAATTTTGATGTTCGTTGATAAATTTAATTTTTTTTTGGTATTCATTGTTGATTTAATTTAATTTTTGGCAAGATGAAATTATATGGGCTAGGTCATCTAAGTTATGGAAATCTTGTCTTCTATAGTTACATTAGCCAGCATGGTGAGGACATATAGTCTGATTTTGGATATATTTCTCGGGTGTGGAAATTTAAGGTTTTCGCAGCCAAGCTAGCGGCATCGCGAAAATGTTAAATACCATGATTCTAGAGGTATGTGCATAAGTCAAGGACTCTGTGATTATCGTAGCCTTACTCACTAGTATGACGAGAATTTAGAGTACCATAATTTTGGATAGACGCATATGATTATCAGATTGTACCTTAAATGTTTTCGAACATGTTTTTGCTACTTTTGTTTCAGTCATTCAAAAAAAAAGAGAAGGAATTATTGTTGTTTTATTTTGTTTTGTTTCTCATTGTTTACTTAGGATGTAGCTTTAGCTATTTTTATAAACCTTGTGTAACTTCTTACAAAAATTTATTTCTTCTTAATACAATAAACCAATGATTTTGCTAAGCCTTATTTTGGATTTGGTTTTATAATTCTTGTTTCAAAAAAAATGGGTCCCTCTTTTAAATAGATAAGCAGAACAGATTCTATTATCATTCTTTTCCTGCCAATATTTTTACTACCATCATTCCTTGTCTTATATACCTGTCCTGATTATATCAATTCCCTGTCTCATATATAATTCTGTCTGCTATACCTTGAAAACTCTTGAATCTTTATATCATTTTTATCTGAGAAATGTTGAGGAAGTGATATAAATCATCTAGTTCGGAAATGATGTAATTGGTTATCATATGATGATTTTGTAGGAATCAGAGTGTTGGATGTCAAATATGAAAAATTTGAAATAGAGATGTGGTAAAGGTTTAAAATGAAATCGAGGGATAAATGTTATAAATTTAGAAACAATCACAGAAAGTGGGTTATGAATAATTCATGGATGTATTTCAAAACTAATGAGGATGTTTAAGGTCAACCTAGTTTTGAGAACTTAAAAATCTTTGTTATTGATTCTTGGGAACTATTACAAGGCTATGTAGAAATTTAAAGATGGAAAAGAGAATTTAATCGAATAAAATGATTATGCGAAATTGAACTAGATATTGTAAGATGGTGACTAGAGACAGAGAGAACACAAGAATTTTACGTTATAGAAATTATTTTAGATGATTGGAAGAAAATTGTAGAATTCAAAAAAAAAATATTTGAAGGTGAACATTGAAGAAAATATGAAGGTTGATTTATAAAAAAAAGAATAAATTTTGTGTGACATAGTGGTATTGGAGTTTAGTAAATACGAGACTCGATTTAAACAAGTCCAAGGATTCCATAAACTGGATTTAGAGGTTTTGGATCTAATTTAAAACGAGGTGAAGGAATTTGAAATTTTGATTAAATGAATAAGTGTTGACTCCTAAAAAGAGGGGTATGTTTCGTGGAAAATGTTTTGGAACTTAAAGATTTTGTCTATGGTGATTGTGGTAAAGGTTTAGATGACTGAAGGTTATAAAATTTCGATGATAGTTATAGAGAGGTTGATTTTCATATTGGGACTTGTGAGAAAAAAAAAAGAATATGGTTTAGCAAATGATAAACTGATAGTATTAGAGAGGGATGATTTGCTGACTTCGTATGAAATATTTTCCTGTTTTCTCTAAAAGGAGTTTTTCAATATCATTGAATCCTAGTTTCCTTAATCCGACCAAATCGACTTCGATTATCTTTTCTTATCATATTTATATCTTGGGTTGTACTTAATTGAATTAAATTAGACGTTATGGACGGATACAGATGACTGGATGCCAGTTACGTACACATAGCCTAAAATCCCACCCATGCGCATGAAAGTTGTCCTCTAAATTGCACGTTAGGCGGTTAGAATTTTCTTTACATATTTATGTCTAGTTTACATATTATTTTATTATTTTGGCAGTTCATATTAGCTTGTTCTTCCTGTATCTTGCTACGTCCGTCTGAGGACCTGGTTTTTCCCCAGGTGTGCGTTCATGTCTTTTCGCAGGTATTCTAGCCAAGGCCGTGATCTTCTCCATTCCTTCGAAGACGATTGCGCTTGGTTTGTCTTGCTATTCTATGGATCGATTCTTGTATATTTCTTTCATTGAGATAGTTGGTAGTGGATTTTGTCTCCGCCCAACGATTGTATCATAAATATTTGAGTTGATATTTATATTATTATTCTTTTTCATTGTGGATGAGATTTAGTTTGTCTTGGATTACTGTATTTTACAGCTTATGTATTCATACGAGACCTATGTATTTCGTATGAATACAGCTGGCATGTTTACGTACTTGGTCCTACGTATTTTGGGACTGGGGCATTACATATTTTTGTGGTGGCCCGTGCAGGTCAAGATAAATTGTTTGATTACTTTACCGTACCAAGCAAGCCTGCGTATAGGATTAGAGTCTAGAATCTCATCCACACACTTGACTGCCTTCTCGCTTAGCTCCTCGATTTGCATCTTGCTTGATTTCCTCTACCGTAAATTCTTATCCTTCTTTCGTGCTTGATGATGGTTAGAAAGGTAATCCGTACTAGGTAGACTTGTCCCATGGTCCCATCACCCTACTAGTTTAACTCTTGTAAGTTGGGTAGAATGCTTTATGACCTAGCAATCCCTTTGTCCTTGTGACCAATATTAGCAAGTTCACTTAGGTTCTAGAATTTAGAGGACCCTAGCCCATCTAGTCAACCAAAGACTTGGACGAAAGAGACTATAGGACGACTGTATAGAGACCAACATAAGATATAACTTATAGTCTTAAGGAGTTTGAACTAATTCTACTCTATTTCAATCTTAATCTCTCGTGCTTATGTATTTTTACCATCTTGACTAAATGTTGCTACTATAGCCTAGTTTTACAAGTTTAACCGTTATCAAACTTGTTCAAGACACATGCTATTGAGCGCACGCTCACTAACATATTGTCTAGTCAGAACCGGTGCATGATGGTCTGATCAACCGAGTGCACTTTGGTTCACTTTTATTCATCGTTCTACGTGGCTAGGGACATAGCTAAACTTGTCCTCTAAAGTCCCATCCACAACAGCCTTGGCAATTCTTTTGAATTACTCGCTCGCCTTTGAACCACGTATTGGTATTCGAAAACAACTTCTTTGGACTCATATTGGTTTTCGTCTTTCACTTATTTAGACAAAGACTCGTACCTAATAGATAGACCCAAGGTATCACCTTTAGTTACCTCTCCAACTATTGCCAAAATAGTTAGCCACCGACCAACCGATGGGACTATATCCCCATCTCGACTTACTCGTCCTTTCCTTTAAATTCATTGTCGCAACCATCATTCACACCCTAAATTAAATTCGTGATTTATTTTTCGTAGTTATCGAAGTCACGACTTTCTAATACATGTTTTGAATGTCGTGATTTGATTGTTCCTCATTGATATACCCTTGTACTCTCTTAACCCCTACTCATTTTTAATTTTGAGGACGAAATTCTTGTAAGTTGGGTAGGATGTAAAATCCCTAATTTTCTACTATATTTTTAGTGCTGATTTTTTTTGTATTTATACATCGTATAGTCGTATTGTACGTCGCGTGGGAATTTACGAATTTCGTATTTTCTCATCGAGTGCGAATATGTACGAGTAACATATTTTTAGAAAAAAATAATTTTTGATTTTATTATCAATGGTGGTTTCAAAATAATATATATAATAATTATTTTTATTAAAAGTAATTTAGCAAGAAGGTATTTTAAAGATTTGATTATTATGTTTACTTTCGAAATTTGTTTTATCCAAATTAGTAAAAATGTAGTTTGAAATTATTTTCTAATAATACTTAAATATATATTTTAATTTTTGAAATTATTTAATATTTATATTTTATTATTCGAAAAGATATTTAAAAATATTTATTATTTTCGAAATTTTATTTATTGGAATTTTTGGAAAATATATTTAAAAATTTTGTGGCCATTTTAAATCTCGATTTGATTTTGTGGATTTAATTTAAATAAGTATAAAGGTATAATTTATAGATTTAATTTAGAATTTGATTTAAATTTAGATTTGATTTCATTAATTCAAATCTAATAGATGAATTATCTACTTGGGTTTTAAACATTTCTAGTCCTTATCCAATTGGGAATTCCCACATCCTATAAATAGGCAGGTACTCCTCCAATATTTCTCAACATTATTCTCCATCCACCACAAACAAATATACGTGCATCGTGTCCGTGTCAACCTAGTTACTTCCACAAATTTTCTTTTACATATACAATCCCTCCCGTGTCCGACACACTGGACACACCTCCTCATCCCCATCCGTGTTTCGCAGGACACAACCCCGACACGATACAACCCAAATAAATCCTAACCCAGCCCTAACCCTGTCACCTCCTGCTCGAACCTCGCCCCACTCTTTCCCGTCCCAGCCATAACCATCCCAGACCCCTACTTGCTCACAACCAATGCCAGCATCACCTCTTGGCCGTCCCCGACACCACCAGCAACGCCGTCACCACCGTCTCACCACCACCACGGCCATCATCATAACCACCACTGCCACTAGACCCATCACCACCATCGACAGCCTTCACCCGAACCCGCCAGCACCGCCATCCCCGCCTCGGCCAGAAAAAGCCGGCCATAACCACCACGACCGGCGCCCTTTCCCCGCGGCTATCCCCGCTCCGATCACCCAAACCACCACCATCGACCCACCGGTCCAGACCAGAACCACCACCGGACCACCGCCCAAATCACCACCACCAAATTTTTTTCCCCAAAAACCAAAACAAGCAAAACCATACCCAAATATAAAACCCTTACCCGGCCATGCGCCGATCCTCCGCCGTGGCGAGTCGGCAACCGGGGTCCTTCCCCCCGCAGCGCTGGAGCACCGCCGCCTTCGATGCTTCCTTCTCCGATCTAATCGTGCCACCACGACCGTAGTTGGCCGGCCTCCTTGTGCCGCACTCCGGCGACCGCGACCCTCGCGCCGCCGTGCCCTCTTCCCCGCCGGCATGCCCTAGCTCTGCCCCGCAGCGACCCTCTTTCTCCGCCCTGCTGGTACTCCGCCGTCGGCCACTGAGCCGGAGACTGCGCGCGAGCCCCGCGCGTTGCCCCATCTCCGCCGAGCACCGCCTTTGCCGTCGGGTCTCCCCTTCCTCCGACCGAAGCCCGACCCCCAGCTCCCTTCTCCGATTTACTCACTCATTCTCTCGCTCCCGCCCCTCCTCTTCCTCCCGATCGCCCCATTCTTCTCTCTCTCTCCCCCAACCTTCTCCTTCTGATCCTTCTTCTTTTATTTGTTCTTTTTGAAACATTATACTTTTGTTCTCAAAACGAGAACAACAGTAAGTAGTTAATAATAATATTATCTATATTATTATTATTATTATTATTATTATTATTATTATGCTGTGATTGTTTTAGTATTATAATTATTATTTTTATCATTACTATTATTGTTATCAATATTATTATATTTTGCATACATAATATTATTACTGTTACTATTATTGTACAATGTATATGTATACATATGTATTCTGTTATGAGTATTATTATTACTACTATTAGTTGTATATATATTATTACAATAGTTGTTTTTAAATTATATATATATTTCTAAATTATAGTATTGTATTTATGATAATTTAAATATGACTTTTATTAAATATATATATTACATTATTTCTAGTTATTTTTCAAATATAGTTTTGACCTAAACTAATATTTTGAGAATATTGGGTTTTAGCCTAAAAGATATTTGTAGATTTTTAAAGCATTTATTTAAAATATTTTGACTAGTAAAATATAGTTTATAAAATATTATAAATATTTTCATAAATAGTTTTAAATATTTTTATTTTCTTCGATTATTGAATTATGTCCATGACCAACTTTCGAAATTGGACTTCTATATACCGTTCCTAGCTAAATTGAATGTTTTGGACTCAATGACACGGTCCGTCCCATCAATTGAGATCATCTTGCATACTTTTGGCATCTATGACTATTTTGTGCCAACACGATCATATCACGCATCAACTGCAACTAAACTCAAGTCCGTGCCACAATCAGAGGCCCCTTTGTGTAGTTGTTGCACCGAAGTCGATCTTGTGCCACCTTTATTGTACCACACCAGGCAGTTCACCAGGCGTCACAACAGGCAAGTATACCTTGCTAATTAAACTGTCATATTATTTATTTTCAGCATTTATTTACTTGTTTCATATTTGTTATTTTTATTTGTTATAAACTGCGCGTCCAAGCCATACTTGGGTACAAGCGACTTTATTAGTCGTTACTTTATTTTATGCATGATGACTTAGTGTTTGCAGACTACCTTCTTGTTGGGGGATATCCTTATATCTCCTTTGGCTGTGACACTCACACTACACGGTTTGAGACATGTTATTAGGGGCACGACTTATTGACTAGCTATCTCTAAAGTCGTATGACGGTAGATGATCGTAACTGCTATGACTAGGATTTTTAGAGACTCAAGCAGTTACAAAACTGGACGAGCCATGGACATGACTTGAACAGTGTGGGATATATTGGGGGAGGACAGTCGCTAGTGCGTATGGGAAGCCAAACAGGTAAACCACAGTCTCCGGATGGAACTGTGGCGATATATTTGCAGATGCCCTCTAACGTTTTAGACGTTACGGACGGATACAGATGACTGGATGCCAGTTACGTAAACATAGCCTAAAATCCCACCCATGCGCCTGAAAGTTGTCCTCTAAATTGCACGTTAGGCGGTTAGAATTTCCTTTGCATATTTATGTCTAGTTTACATATTATTTTATTATTTTGGCAGTTCATATTAGCTTGTTCTTCCTGTATCTTGCTACGTCCGTCTGAGGACCTGGTTTTTCCCCAGGTGTGCGTTCTTATCTTTTTGCAGGTATTCTAGCCAAGGCCGTGATCTTCTCCATTCCTTCGAAGACGATTGCGCTTGGTTTGTCTTGCTATTCTATGGATCGATTCTTGTACATTTCTTTCATTGAGATAGTTGGTAGTGGACTTTGTCTCCACCCAACGATTGTATCATAAATATTCGAGTTGATATTTATATTATTATTCTTTTTCATTGTGGATGAGATTTAGTTTGTCTTGGATTACTGTATTTTACAGCTTATGTATTCATACGAGACCTATATATTTCGTATGAATACAGCTGGCATGTTTACGTACTTGGTCCTACGTATTTTGGGACTGGGGCATTACAGTTATGAACCCTTAAATTCTATATTCTGGGTAAACCTATTAGCGTAAATCAATATCTCGTCAATAGGTCACAAGGACCACAGAATGCTAGATCGGAAGACCCATCTTACAAAACTTCTACTAATATTGGCTTCGGGTCTTATTGGACATACATGGTATTGTCCTATCCTCCATAGTATCCTAAGCTTGTAATCACGTCTGAAGTCATTTCACCGAGAGTTATGCCTCGCCCGTATACTCGGGCTGTGGTAAAACCCTTGGTTTCGTAACTCAAATATGATACAAAGTCGAACACTTCTTAACTCTATCCAATATTGTCTCAAGGGTAACTACGATCAAGAGGACCACTAGCCGTAGTTTCAGGAATGTTCCATAACCTATATTTTCTTAAACTAATTTCAACTCTAGGGGTCGTGTCTCGCCAGTGCGCTGCTGGCTGTAGTGAATCCATAGTCTCCATAATTCAATTAAATGGCGACAGTGCGCTGTTGTCCTGCCATTATGAGTTAACTAATATTCCTTTAACTATATATGTAAAAACTCATGAGCTTCTAGAGATTCAAGCAAGTCGACTATGTAATAAGGCATAAATATTTGTCCTATTAGTCACAATCTTTTAAAATAAAAGATTGAACAGGGAGGGAATAACTGAAGACAAAGAAATACAACCATTCTAGTACCTATTCTATATGTATTCAAACCTTTGAGGAAAACTTTGAATCGAAACTAACTTGAGGTTCATCTATGGATATCATAAAAATAATAACTCTTGGGCAAAAATATGAACTAAATAGGCAATTTGACTAAGATATGAGGATGATATCTAAGAGGCAAAGAGAAGAAATTAAATAATTCATCTAGGTTAGATTATCAATTCTATGAAGCCCTGTCTCATCAAGTGAATAACCTATCCACATTGGATCATGTCGTCATATCAAGAGAAAATAGTGTACTTATGGAGATATGACAAACTATCAAAATCCATAACCCTCATCTACATTGCATGGCTTAGACTACCCATCGGTAAATTTGTATAAGGGACTCCTAGTCCTAGTCACTCTCTTAAATTAAATTAATCCCTAACTCGTGAATGAGCATTTCTTAGTCGCAGGCTCGCAATAGTACGACTAACTTGAGTACTATCACGAGTTCGCATGATTTGCGAAGACTGACCTGCATGGGCTACCACAAAAACTTGTTACGACCCGCACCCTTTTTTTTACGGATACGAGATGTGTCCAAGCCAGCCTACGCCGCAGTGTCGGCGGTAAAACGCTGTCACGGCCATGAAGATCAAAATCACAAATAATGCTCATTCACATAAATAATTTAACTTACAATATTCACAAGTTTTATATTTGCAGAAAAATATAAACTTGTACAAATATTGGAATGACTACAACTCATCTATCTAGCTACTCTCTAGGTTCTTCGTCTGCAAGTTCCCCCGTATCTCCCATGCTAAGTAAATCTACGGCTAACCTAAAAAATATTAGTTTTCAGTCAGGAATGGAACGAGCACAATTCATTGAATGCAATTTCAAATAAAGAAAATGACTATACAACAGAGGTTAGACATCAGTTACATATTTTTGAAAATAAACAGAAAATATGGAAAACAAATAGCAAATAAATAGACACAAAATACTTTCCCCAACTGTTAGAAGTACCTTTGATATGTGATCAGTCTGGGACACTACACCGCACGGTCTACGAGGTCTACTTGCATAAAAAAATAAGCACTGTCTACGAGGTCTACTTGCAGAAAAATAAGCACTGTCTACGAGGTCTACATGCAAAAAAATAAGCACTGTCTACGAGGTCTACTTGCAGAAAAAAAAAGCACTGTCTACGAGGTCTACTTGCAGAAAAATAAGCACTGTCTACGGTCGGATCACACATCCTTGGTACTTTTCATTTTCGACTCAACAATTTATAATAGAATATAAAAATCACATAATCAATGGCCAATCAATGAAATATAGTGAAGATCAATATCGAAATGCAGATAATAAACTGTACTCGCCTGTGGTCCTGTGCTGGTGTAACCGATAATCTGAACCACTCAGAATGCCACAATAGTCAAAACTCGTACAACAGTCCCCGAAAGCTGAAATAAATATTACCAATGTTCTTAGAATAGTCAAAATAGCTAGGATCGCCTATCCTTAAGTCCAATTTTGGACACAGGGGCAAAACAGTAATTTTAGGCCAAAACGGTGTCCGTCGTTGGACCCGCTTTGCACCGAAAAGCGTGCCAGAGTCAACGGTCTCTAAAGTCGTCAAACTACATGTCTACGGATTCGTTTTGATGATACGAACCCAATGGTATGTCCAATTTTGGATTCCAGTGGGTCGTACACAAAATTGCCCGTTGAATCGGACCATGGGGTCCACGAAACGGCGATCCGATCAACTGCCTCGAAATCGGACCAAGCTTGGCATACAGGACCAGAAAAATGATACGGTCTTGTTGGCGCAAGTTTCGTCTCGATCTGACGAGCGTGCACAAAGTAATTAGAAAATTTGCACAGAGGCCGATACGGTGAATTTCGACGGCTACGCATCAAATTCGTCGCGCACACTTGACCAATTTGAATTCCGTCAAAGTTCGCACATCCGCAACATCCGTACGCACCTTTCGATGCCTTCGAGTTGTGATAAAAATGGCCCGGTTTGTCAGGACAGACCGAGTGTCAGGAAAAATTCTAAGTACTCATATATATATTTAATTGTTTGTGTATTTATTTAACTATAATTTCTATATTAATTAGACTAGGTATTTCAATCCCTCAATTAACTATCCTATCCATATTAAATACTTGCATCTAGGTCCTTAGTTGTCAGATACTACTATATACTTATATACATGTTGGAGGTAGGAAGCAAATTTATTTACTAAAGGAGGTTTATTTGAAAAAAAAACTTACTTTTATATGTGGAGGCATGTGGCAGAGAAAACAAGTGCTTATTCCTTTGCCTAATGTGTATGAGCCTATATTCTATTACCTACACGTGTTGGCTTTCAATATACCATATGGTTTCCATCCTATGCTTCTCATCCTACACTTATTTATTTATTTCTGAAGTACAAGTGTTGTTTGAACTCGAGAGAAGGAGGGAGAGCATGAAGGAGGAGAACACCTGTGTTTGGGTTTCCTGCTACTCAACTCCCAACCGAACGGGAATATGCTAGCTGTAGCCACGGCAAGAAACTCGTATAGTTAAGACTGTACTGATGGTCGTAGGGAGAGCGTCTCGAACACACTTGAGGATCGACATGTGCGAGGTTGACTATAGGTGAGGGTCCGCTGACGAAGTCAGGTTAGGTGAACGGCTGTCGACAGACTTCTTCATTCCAGCAACAATTAATAATCAACCGACCAGCAACTGGAGCAGTTCTCCGGAAGAACCGCTGTATGTACTCGAACAATGCGACGCTCGCGGTGGCGATGGCGACCAACGTGAGCGCAAGCGCTGAGAAGTCGAGGGTTGCACATGGCCGCTGTAGATAGCGTAGAGATCGTGAAGATGGCATGGAGGGGTCGAGGGAACTCGGGAGAACATCAGTAGGCGAGGTGAGAGGTTGGCCAGACTCCTAAAGTGGAGGGCATCGACGTCTCTGGTATCAGAGATGAAGTGGTCATGGACCCTGACATACCCGGCACACACGAGGACGAGCACACATGTATTGGCTCTCACACATGGTGGGCGATGCCAGGAACGCACGTGGATGCCGTAGAAGCGCTCGGAGTCAAGTAGGGGACGATCGGGGTAGGGTGAAGATGGTGGTGAGAGCTGGCTTGGATTGATTGTAGGCGTGTTTATGTGGAGAACATGAGGGAAGGCTTCCGCGGCTAGGGTTTTCTCGTTTCCTAGGATGTACATATATATACAGGAACATAGCCCCCCCTAATATGTGTGCTTGGGTGATTTCTTTGCTGGTTGGTTTACTAACGTGGCATGTGGGCCTATAGGCCCGGCTGGGCTGGGTTAGTCTTGGTCGGCTGGGATTCTTTACTTAATATTGATAGTAGCTTGACGTGAAATGACTTCTGGTGACAAAGGTTCAACTCGCATATTCCACAAAAGATCTAATAATCTAATAAACCAATGTCTGACAAGATTCTTGTGCAAACCAATCAAATGAAGTATTCTCAGTCTATTAACAACAATTACATGCCAATGCAACAATCTGGCCAAATAGATTCCTTGTTTGAGTAAATTACTATGTAATTCAACAGTAAGTAATACAGACCCTATTAAGAATAAAAAAGCCCAAAGAGCTCTTACTAGTTCATAGGGAAACACCAATGTATACTTATTAGCAATAGGCCACAAAGAATTCTTCCGTATCTTCCACCATGGCTAAAGTCACCTACCGTAATAATTAACCAAGTAATTATTTATAAAACTCTAAAAATCATCATTTAATTCAAATAAATAATAAATTATTATTAAAATTTTGGGAAGAAGGGTTACAACATATGGCCAACTGCTTGCATGGCCAGTTAAAATAATAATTTATGGCCGTATGATTGCTTGCATGAATATTTAATTTGTGTCGTATGGCATACTTGTATTAATTGCAGATTAAATATCGTGTGATTCTAAGTTGCTTCCCTAAACACAAATTGTTAGTGTAATGAGTGATAGTGACTTCCTGGCCGCATGTAATAATTTTTCTGAACCGTATGAGTCCTCCACGGCCTTTGCCCATGCCAATATTTAATTACTACTTGTATGCTAGTGCCACATTAATTGTTCCCTGACACGATGGTGACCCGTTGTGGTGCACTTTTGACATGACATGATAGTGGCCCGTCGTGGCGCACTCATGACAGTGAACTTGACATGATATACCTGACATGATAGTGGCCCGCCGTGGCGTACTCTTGACAAGTAAACCTGACATGATATTTTTCGAAATGCTGTTGCGACGGCTAACCTGACCTGACAAGTATGAATGACCTGGACACCATGGACGATTGTGCTTGTACAAATAGAACCCATCTTGTCTTGTATCATATCTAGGACGGGGACCCCTGAGTACCACGGTCGGGGGTACCCACTGAAATCGACTGAGGCTAACAAATAGAATAATACAGTAGTCATGAAGAGATTTTCCCAGCTACAGGCAATCCCGTTATCTGGGTGCCCCACTTGGGATCTGTGGCCTGCCGTCGAGTAGGGCACATTTTCAGCACACTGTCATGTGTTGCAACCTTATTGTACTAATATTCGACCTGGATGACCTGGATGGTCTGCAGGGCTTGTGGCTGTGGAAGAATCTCGTTGCATCTTGCTAGTAACTAGGCCTGTGATAACCCTAGTTAGTTAAAGTATCAAGGCGTACTCTTTGCTTGGCCGTGATTGTTGGATGAGGAATAACCAGTCTAGTCTTGTCTTGATCCTGTACAAGATTGTTACATGTCCTGATTTCTTATATTATCTTGTCGATAAATGGTGGGAGAAACCAAGTTCTGTTCAGACGAAGGGTTACAACCTCGGTCCTTGTTTGGTTTACGGGTTGTAACCTGGTTATCTGAATAGTCCCATGGTTATCTCATCGTATATCACATGTCATGCTTTTTCTTAATTATTGTCTTTTATTATGTAATTATACTCTTGTACTAATTGCTGGTTTTAGTTCCTAAGTGAAGCCTCCTTTGTGGCACTTGCTCTTTCTGGGGTCTGACCCAGCTGGTTTTGTATGGCCAGATTCCGGAGCAGCTCCAGAGGATCTACCGACTTTCCAGCCAGATAGTGACTACTAGAAGGAATCCTGGCAACGAGTGGGTTTATTTTGGCTCTCCCACTCTATTATAAAATTATTCTTTTGAGGCGTTTAGCCGCCGAGCAAGTGTTAGTGCGTATTGCATACCTTATTACTGTCTGTCTACGGGCTGTAACATGATTGGCAACCTAAGGTTGATCATGTATGACTAAAACTCTTGCTAGTCCACACATTTTGTAACGACTAGCTTCATGATCAGCTGAATATGTAATGTTTGGGACGCCTTACTATTGTATATTTGGTGATCTTACATCTTGTAACTTTACTTGCTTGCTTGAGATTAAGACAATTAGGCTTGTTCTTGACCATAGGAGACTGATGGATTGTAGTTAAACCCTCATATATCTAGACAGTCGTGACCGTATAATGAGGTGAATCCCATTTCATTACACGTAGCTGGCTATGTCTGCCCCCGCTCTCCAGTGTTCTGGTTCTGGGGCGTGACAACCAGAACCGTGGCGACGAATATTTTGCCGCTATTCCGTCGGGATAAGTCGCTAATCTGTCGACATCCGTCGCTAACTGGAAATTCTCCAGTTTGCGACGGAATATTCCGTCACTCAGTCGTCGCCTTTCGTCGCTATGTAGTCGCAAGTCCGTCGCTAACTGGAATTATTTTTAAAAAATTACATAAAACACAGCATTCCCTGTTCGTACAACATCCGAAATATCGAAACGTGTCACGACCCGCACCCTGAAGAGGAATACGAGCACGTGGTTACGTCCAGCCTACGCCACAGAATCGACGGTAGAACGCTGTATATAGGGTCTGTAAATACTACGACTAAAACAGATAAAGGTACATGTACAGTATATACACTCCGAATGGAGGTGACATAGCAATACAGTCTCAATCACAAAGTAAAACTAAGGTAGATAGCATGAAAAAAAAATATGATAGATGAAAGCATGAAATAAGTTCAAGGTCCACACAAGTCCGGAGCTATACACAACATCACAGAGTCACAGAAAATATATATAAGATACTACAATCTGAAAAGTACTAGCTGGCTCGCAGGCCAGGCAAGCCTAACTAAACTACACTACTCAGGGTGAGCAAAGTCTAGTGGCTCTACTATCAAGCCACGGTCCAGGTCTACCCCGTCAGACTCGACCCCATAATAGGTCGGGCAATCTGTCTCAGAATCATCTGTAATATATATCAACGGTATCCTGTCAGAAAAGTGAGCAAGTACAAACACCAACAGCAGTTCTATGTGAATTGACAAATACTATAAGAGACAGTATAATGAAATACAAGACAAAGATATAGGACGACTTGGGAACCATTCGAAAGCCGAGTCACAACCCTTAAACCAAACAAGGACCGGGGTTGTAACCCTTCTTTCGAACATGACTTAGTCTCCAATCGAGGTACAGTATAAAGGCATGTAGAGCATGTGAGTAAATGAAATCATAGCATGGTGAGAAGTACAGAAAGTAGAGCTGAACTGAATATAAGATACGCTAATAAATGTAAAATGTGATTTGAACTATTAGAGCGATATGTGATCGGCTTTTAGGTAAGTAACAAGACAAGTTATCCACTTGGCTCGGCAATCCACGGTGATCTCACGAAAAGTCATGCCGGCCAACCTGGATAACAGGTGCATGGAGGTATCTGCTATACCCTACGTGAGGTAAGGGTAGCGCTAGCAAAATTGTAACGCTCCAGTCCCAAATACGTACATGCCAGCTGTACTTATACGAAGAATACACCAATATGTGGTAATCTTCGTATTGGTACATAAGCTGTAATAATAATACATGATAAGCCACAATAATATAACTAAATCTCATCCACAACTCAACACAGAGAATATAATAAAGTCTACTAAATAAGATAAATGATGATGTCAAAATATAGCCGGGTGGACATACCCACTCCAAACAGCTATGAAAATAGTCTCAAATAAAATGGAGTCCAACCTCCTCAAATAGCAAGAAAGGAAATGTAAAAGATGTCCAATACATGGTCGCAGATAATAAAGAGTAAAAACTAAGTATGAGCAGGAGATGCCTCGTCACCGATGTATGATGGATCCAATGCTGCACCGTACTCCTCGGGATAGTCCTGCTCGTCTAATCTTGGAGAGATTACCAGGTCCTCAGAGGGACGTAACAAGATACAGAAAAATATGCTACAATAACTGTAATATAAACAACAACTGGGCTACCTAACCGTCTATGTGAAATGCAATTAGAAGACAACGTTTCACACAGGGGCCTTCCTAAGCTAGAAACACAACGCGTTAGCGTTTCAACCAAGGCACTAGTGGCGTCTAGAGAAAAGTAAATGCACGGCCCATTAGCACTCGAGCGAGAGCTAAGGGGCATCTAGAGAAAAATAAATGCACGACCACTAGCTCTTGGGTGAGTCACTAACGGCAGCTAGAGGAAAATAAATGCACGGCCCATTAGCACTCGACTAAGTCACTAAGGGCATCTAGAGAAAAGTAAACGAGTGAAAGCCCCTACGCCTAATAGCTGTCTCCTCCCATCCCATGCACTACACGTGCTGTATCCACATCACGATACTCCTAATAACTGCTAAGTCTTCTAGACAACCATAACTATTAGCAGTTATTGCCTATCGCACGACATGTGCGCACCGATGGCCATTCGATACGTACGTTCGAGATCTATATGAGACTCGTGACTCGTGATACACAAGTGTCAGGGCCAATGAAGCATAGAATACTTCATACACATGAGGTCGTCTCTTAACTCTAGGTCGATATACATAAATAAAGAAAAAAAACAAAAAAAGGACGACTAATATAGTCGCTTGCACCCAGGTGTGACTTGGACGTGCAGTTTAAACAAATGAATAGAAAATAAATAAATAAACATACTGAAATAAATATGCATAATCAGAAATCATAGCAAGATATACTTGCCTGCGGTGCAAGAAGGGCAATCCAAGAGTAGCAAATGTCAGCACCAAAACTCACAAATCACAGATGAATCCAGACGCTGAAACAAACATCAAAAATGATCTCGGTGAAGAAGATATACCTAGGAAATGCCTGTCCAAAAGTCCAATTCTGGAACAGGGGCAAAATCGTAATTTCGGGTCAAAACGATGTCCGCCGTTGGACCCATTTTGCACCGAAACACGTACCAGAACCTACGGTCTCTAAAGTCATCAAACTATATGTCTACAGATTCGATTTGAGGAGACGAACCCAACGGTATGTCCAATTTTGGATTCCGATGAGCCGTGCACAAAATCGCCCGTTGGATCGAGTCGCGGGCCCGCCAATTTTGGCGTTCCGATCAACGTTCTCAGAATCGGACCAAACTTGGCATGCAGGACCAGAATTTCGATTCGGACCTGTTGGCACAAGTTTTGTCTCGATTTGATGAACGTGCACAAAGTTAGGGCCAAGTTTGCAAAGTGTCGATACGGGGGTATCTTGACGGATACACGTTGATTTCGTCGCGCACACGCGACGAAACTGAGTTCCGTCAGTTCCCACACGTCGGCAACGTTCATACGCGTCTTTTGATGCGTATAGCGCGCGACCACGTCGCCCAGTTTGTCGGAGCGCATGTCGTATCGGGGGATTTTCACAAATTTCTGTTTTGAAAAGCAATTTTTTTCTAAATTTTTGACATCAGTTTTCTTTTTTCTCAGTCGAAGAAATCAGAATCTACGAAGTGGGCTCTGTAGCCCTATGGGTTGACTTCTAGGTTGTTCAATTAGATTTTTAATTTGGTCGATGGCTTGGCCAGAAAGGGTCTTCCAAAACAGTACTTTGGATTGGTTTACTCGTTTCCTGTTTTTCGAGAAATTGAGTTCTTGGCCTGATTTGTTTTCGATTTCTCGACGAATTTGATTCAGTTAGATACAAACTACTTGCCAGGGTATTTAGATGGTCATGTAGGCTCTACGTAGGGTTTTACAGAACACGAATCGATGGATCATGAGAGGAGATCTCATGACGGAAAGAGGGCACTTACCTTCAGCCGAAACAGGGCCTCCCCTGCTTGAGGTCGGCCTGACTGGTGCGGCGATGCTCCGATGATCGTCGGCGGCGAGCAGGCTGGTGGGGGCGTGCGCAGCAATGAGGGGGAGTCCTGGGTCGAGAGCCTTGGGCTACGGCGTTAATTGGAGGGAGTTCACTTCGGTTTTCCGAAAATCCCTCAGTTTTATACCCGGATTTTTTTGCCAAATTTAAATAGGATTTGGATCTAATATTGGATTAGATTGGTGGAGAATCTATCTAGGATCGCACCAAAAAAAATTTGAAAAGATTTGATGATGATTTGAGGGAGTTCGACATTTGAGAAACAAGATTTCCGAGGCTTTTCCGCGAGCAGGGTCGGGCTCGGCCCTGGGGGAAGGGTGAAGTCACTGTAGCAAATTTGATTGATTATTATTTTTTTTTTAAACAAAAGCCTTTAAGGATATAGTAAATATATTTATATATATATATATATATATATATATATATATATATATGTATATCATTTTAAAAGTATAAAAATTTGTACCCAAAATTCTACAAAAATATATACAAAATATTTCCAGAATTTCTAGACTTGTAAAATGCTGTACCTTTATAATTGTACAAAAAAAAATTATTTCTAGGGGATAAATAAATAAATAAATTATAATAATAAAAATAATGATTATAAAAATGATAATAATGATAAATATAAAAAAATAAATAATAAAAATGATAATTATAGTTATATTCGTAATAACAAAATAATAGAGCATTAATACTACTATTATTATTTACAACAATATTTACTTTAGTTCCTTTAAAAAGCTAGCTAATTAAATAAATAAATAAATGTTAAACATGAAATCGATTAATAATTTAAAAACAACAAAATAAAAAAATTCCATAAAATCATATTTAAGGCAATTAATAAAAAAATCCAAAAATTTAGGGGTTTTACAAAAATAGTGACATGAGGCTTTGATCACATAACCCCTAATAATTCTTCCATCCCCGAATAGTATCACGGATCCGGACATGGCACGTCATGACACGGGGTTCAAGAGCAGGGGGCCAGTCCACTTCCAAATCAATGTCTATATAACTACACGAAATACGGAATATCACACACCAATATACCAAGAAAGTCTAGGAATAACATCTCATGACAGGATCCGATGTATACTAGTCCGTGAACCATCGTGTCGGGAATCATGTAAGACATTACAACAGAATCGGATATAGTAGATATCAAGACAATGAAAACTATCAGTGAATGTACTCGCCTGTGGTCCTGAGCTGATAAGGTGAACAGACGCTCAGAGTAATCACATACCTAAAATAAGATACTATAAGTCAAACAGGGTTTTATACTAAAAGGAAACTAATTTAAGTCATGAATGCAAGTCTAAGTCAAACCAGGTAAATCTAAGTCAAACTGAGTCATACTAGGTCATACTGGATCATACTAGGTCATACCAAGTCACTGGAGTCAATCCAAGTCAAACTAGGTCAAACGGGGTCAAAGGTTGACTTACAGTTGACTTTTGGTCAACTGGTCAACCCTGATCAACTCTGGTCAACTCTAAGTCAACTCTAGGTCAAACTAGTCCAATGTTGACCAACTGTTGACTTTCAGTCAACTGGTCAACTCTGGTTTGGTTTTGGTCAAATCTAGTCACTTATAGGCTAAGTTTGACTCTCGGTTGACTTTTGTTGACTTTTGGTCAAAATGGTCAACCGAAGTCAAAACTAGTCTAGGAGTACTATTTCTGACCATTACCAACCAAGGGAACCAAGTTCTAACCATAACTTAAACTCTAAACTCAAATACCTTAGTTTCTAGGTATTACCTACATTACCCTTATCCTATATTCTCTTCACATCTAACTAAACACTCACATACACAAACTCACTCACTCACTCACTCACTATGGTCACATATAGGCTCTTACCTATAGGTTTACATATAGGCTAACACTTATAGGCTACTAGCTATACATATAGGCTCACACACACACATGCATGTACATAGGACTGATTTTGGACTGCTATTCAGGGGCTGTTTTAATGGACTGAAATAGGGCTATTACATAGGCTAATACACGGGGGTTTAGTGGACAGTAAATGGACTGGAATGGGATGCTGAATTGGGGCCAGTTAAGGACTGTTTTGGGACAGTCATGTTCTGAGTTTAGGGGACTGGATTACCCAGTTTAGGACTGAAATGGGGGTGTTTAAGGACTGGGTTAGGGACTGCTACAAGGTGGTTAAGGGGCAGGTTTGGGGCTGCCAAAGGGACTGATATGTTGCTGGGTTTAGGCTGATTTAAGGACAGCAAATGGACATGTTTTAGGCTTACAAAGGCTGTCAATGGGGGGGGTATAATGACAGGTTTTAGGAGAGCTTGGGCTGTCCATGGGACAGGTTAAAGGGGCTGTACAAGGGACTGAATTAGGGGCAGGTTAAGGATAGCTTGGGGGGCTGCCCAATGGGGCTGGATGTCCCCACACTACCTGCTGCTAACAGCAGATGCTACTCCCCATTTTCTCTCTCATTCCATGGCCGATCCTCACACACTACCCATACACAAATGGCTACACATAATATCACATATATATATTGTCACTTCCCATTCTCAGAATACGTATTCTAAATACATGTACTGCTGGAATGTATTCATTTAATATTTATCATGTATTGTTCTGTATTTAAATTTCTTTAATTTCCTGCTAATTATTTTCTGTATTTTATTTCTGTATTTTACTTTCTGCTTTTATACTTTGCTTTTACTTTGCTTTTGGGCTCGGCCTAGATTGGTTTATTTTCGGTTTTTGTTGGTTCATCATGAACCCAACCCCCCACCTACCACCACCCCATTTAAAGCCCCAAACTCTTTCTCTCTCTTCATTACTTCTTCTCATTTCTCTTCTTCTTCCTCATAACTCTCCCACCAACCTAGAAGAGATAGGCAAGTGCCAACTTGCTTCTTGATGGATCCCCATTTTTATTGTTCCATCATCTTCCTTATTTGATTCTAAGTCTCTTTAGTACTTGGCATTTTCGATTTCCATGGCTTCTTTATTGTAGATCTAAGTTTGTTGCATTTTCGTATTTCTTAGGTTTTGATCTAGTAAACTTTGTTATCTCCAAGTTTTGATAGTTCCATGTTGTAGAGAATTTCGTTCTACCCTATTTTGACCTATGGAAGTTCAGATTTGGGCTTAGAATGAAGGATTTATGGAGCTTGGAAGCAATGGCTTCCATGGTTCTGTTCTCAAAAAAATTCGGAGAGGAAGAACAGCCACAGCCGCATGAATCTTCATTCCTCAGGCGCATGAGATTATTTATTTCCCAATCATTTCCCACAGCCGCATGAATCTCCATTCCTCAGGCGCATGAGATTATTTATTTTCCAATCATTTCCCACAGCGCATGAGATTATTTATTTCCCAATCATTTCCTCAGGCGCATGAGATTATTTATTTCCTAATCATTTCCTCAGGCGCATGAGATTATTTATTTCCCAATTATTTCCCACAGCCGCATGAATCTTCATTCCTCAGGCGCATGAGATTATTTATTTCCCAATCATTTCCCACAGCCGCATGAATCTTCATTCCTCAGGCGCATGAGATTATTTATTTTCCAATCATTTCCTCAGGCGCATGAGATTATTTATTTCCCAATCATTTCCTCAGGCGCATGAGATTATTTATTTCCCAATCATTTTCCACAGCGCATGAGATTATTTATTTCCCAAATCATTTCCCACAGCCGCATGAATCTCCATTCCTCAGGCGCATGAGATTATTTATTTCCCAATCATTTCCCACAGCGCATGAGATTATTTATTTCCCAATCATTTTCCACAGCCGCATGAATCTTTCTTCCTCAGGCGCATGATATTATTTATTTTCCAATTATTTTCCACAGCGCATGAGATTATTTATTTTCCAATCATTTCCCACAGCGCATGAGATTATTTATTTTCCAAATATTTCCCACAGCGCATGAGATTATTTATTTCCCAATTATTTCCCACAGCGCATGAGATTATTTATTTTCCAATCATTATTTATTTTCCAATTTTTATTTCCCAAATTTGGCATTAATTAACATTGATTGTTATCTTGATTCATTATTGATCATGCGTTCCTAGATGGAACTAAGAGACTGGCTAGTCATCTTATTGAATAAAATGGAATAAGACACGTTCATACTTGCAATCGATTGGCCAATCCCGAATATTGACATATAGATACATGCAGGCTACAATTATTTATTTATTTTACGAAAACAGCATGTGTACTCTATGGTCAAGGCATGATTATTCTGTGGTTAGTTTTAATTGTTGCATTACGCTATGTAAGACCTACAACTTAACCGCACGGGTATCGTTGTAGAGTTGGACATATCGTACCTTGTACGGAAGTACTCATTCTGAATGACCATGATCCACGGCATGGGATTTTACTTAACATAGAGGCTACTAAGTTAAATAAAATAATAATTGCATGGAGGGAATAGATCTCCGAGTTCTTACATGGCAGCCCTCTTTGGGATTATTAGCGCCCAACAGGCCGGCTGGTTCCCACAGATACTGTAATTCTGCCATACGGACAGGGAGCGGTATCTGCTTATATTATTGTATATTGTATATTGATGACGGACGTCCCGCTGGGACTCGTCTAATTCATGATTGGCGTAATGGATTGATTGGATCGACTAGCCTTGCTTGTCCATAGTAAGAACTGAGAAATCCTTATTGCATAATTCCAGGATAACTTGGGACTCACAGTAGTAAGCCGTAGGAGTTGGATGGCCGTTTAAGTTGATTTGTTTGTGTACTGTACCTACTCTGTTAACTAACTAAGATGATCAGAGTGTCGAGACATGATGGACCAACCTCTGTCCTTGTTTGGTTGGGAGGTTGGTTCGAAGTGTCGTGATATTATGTGAATCCTAGTAGCAAGCATAGATCTATATATCCTATTCTCTTATTACTGGTTTTAACTCCTCATATCGTGCTTCCTTGCGGTACTTGCTATTAGAGGTCTAACCTCTCTGGTTTTGTATGGCCAGATTTAGAGCCGGTTCCCGAGGACTCAGCTTACTTCTACCTCCAAGATGGTCAATACTAGAGGAATGATCGCAGGAGGACTCGAGTGGGTTCCTTACTTTCCCGCTCGTTTTGTTAATTACTTTATATTTTGCCGCTTGGCACCGACATGTTAGTCGGATAGTCTTGCACTTACTTTTACATAATTGTAATTAAGTCAGACTGCAGCTGATAACAATTGTGTATATGTTGCTATATCATCTGGCTATGTTTTGTAAAGCCAGATCTCAAGAACATTTTGACTAAGCGTTTGGGACGCCTTATTGCTTTATCTTAAATGTTCTCTGTTATTGCTTCTTGTTTGAATGATTGAGACAATAGATGTGAAGTGACCATAGCGAGACTTTCATGTAGTATGCACCCCCTTGTCTTTTAGACAGCATTGATCGTATTATACGATATTCATCTACCCGTAATACGTAGCTGGCTGAGTCATTCCCCCGCTCTCCAGTATTCTGGTTCTGGGGCGTGACATATATACATATATATATATATATATATATATATATATATATATATATATATATATATATAAGTCACAAATATATATATACATATATATATAGAGAGAGAGAGAATAACATATATATAACCAAATATATATACAATATATATAGATAAACAAATATGATACATTATGATACATTGAAAACACATCTCTGAACAATACAAATCTGAGATTTAATCTCTAATAAATCATTCACACTATATACATAATAAATACAAGTGTCCAAATAGGATTTTTCCCACTAGGACACAAACCTACACATAGGACACACCTAAAAGTCTCCAAATGGACACGAAATGGACACAAATGGAGACACAACCATGTGAGTCATTCCTATGGGTCTAAAATCACCCTATATGTATGAAAAAATAAAAAGGAGAAGGGATTTATACCTCCCGGTAGATCGAATCGAAGAAAAGCCCTTCCGATGCGACACCGACACGTAGGAATCCTGAATGGACATGAACGAGCTCCGAATCCTCCTAAACTTGGCTAGCTTCCTCCTTGGCTTGAGTAGAGAAGAAAAGAATAAGGTTGGGTGGAAGAATGAAGGGATTTGGTGGTAAAATCTATATAAAACCCTCTCTAGAAATTTGGGGAAGAACAAGAGAGAGAAAATAGAAGGGATAATGATGAAGAGTCTTGAGCATATCCTCTCCTATTGTGGCCAGCCTAGAGGGCTAGGTGTCCCCTTCTAACAAAAGCCTAAAATGTCCTCCCACTAATCTATTTGATAAATATTAGGAAAGGGTTTATGTCGGGGCTATTTTAGTCATGTCTAAAACTCTAATCTAACTAAACCTACCATGAAATAATTAGCCTAACCACTAACTAAAATAAATAGCATGTGGGCCATGGCTAACTAGTGTGTGGGTCCCACTAGAGTCAACACTATCCCGGGTCCCCGATACAAGTCGGATTGAGTTGAAATTCGAACTCGACTAAAATAACCCCAAAATAATATCATAAATAAATAAATAATTCTAAAATAATTTTAAAGTAGAAAATGACCAACATACCCCTGTTCATGAAAAATGGGGGTGACAAATCTATCCACCTTAAAAAAATTTGTCCTCAAAATTAAAACAAACATACACTGAATTCACATGCAAAAACAAAAATCATACCTCAGGGCTCGAAGAGATAAGTGAAACACTCCCGCATGTCGTCCTCTCTCTCCCAGGTAGACTCACCTGGAGAGTGATGCCTCCATGCAATACGAACTAAGGGTATAACCTGGTTCCGGAGCACCTTCTTCCTACGATCCAGAATCTCCATTGGCTGCTCTGGATAGTGAAGAGTAGGCCCCACCTCGATCGCTGAATGGTCTAATACATGGCTGGGGTCCGCCATGTACCGTCTCAGCTGTGACACATGGAACACAATGTGCACCCCCTCTAGCGTTGGCGACAAGTCTAGCCGGTAAGCCACTGCACCGACCCTCTCAAGGATAGTGAAAGGTCCGATGTAGCGCGGACTAAGCTTACCGCCTCCGCCAATGCGAATCGTGTCCCGTGTCGGAGAAATCTTCAGGAACACCAAAGCACCAGCCTAGACATAAAACAACTCAGCACACAGGACAAACAAAATCACAAGCATCACAAACAGGAACTGAAACTAACCTCGAACTCTAACGGTCTCCGATGGCTATCGGTCCAATGCCACTGCCTATCCTGAGCCACCCGAAGTCTGTCTCTAATCAACCTGACCTTCTCAGCTGCATCCACTACCATCTCCGGTCCAAGCAGCACTCTCTCGCCAACATCGTCCCATGACAAGGGAGTACGGCATCTCTGTCCATATAAAGCCTCGAATGGCGATATCTCTATACTGGCCTGATAGCTTTTGTTGTAAGCAAACTCTACCAGGTGAAGATAGTCCTCCCAAGAACCCCCAAGATCTAGCACACACGTGCGAAGCATATCCTTCAAGGTCTGGATAGTCCTCTCTGACTGCCCGTCTGTCTGGGGGTGATAAGCAGTACTAAACTTGAGCAAGGTGTCCAAGCTAGCCTGCAAACTCCTCCAGAAGTGGAAAGTGAAACGGCTATCCCGATCTGAAACTATGCTCACAGGAACCCCATGCAATTGCACGATCTGATGAACGTACCGCTCTGCCAGCCTCTCCGTAGACAATCCCATCTTGAAAGGCAAAAAGTGGGCCGATTTGGTCAATCTATCAACTATGACCCAAATCGCGTCTTTTCTTACTGGAGATCGTGGAAGTCCGGACACAAAGTCCATGGTGATGTGCTCCCACTTCCACTCAGGAATGGGTAGTGGCTGTAGCAATCCACCAGGCCTCTGCCTCTCGGCCTTCACCTGCTGACATACCAAGCAGCGAGATATAAACTGAGCTACCTCGCGCTTCATGCCGTACCACCAAATGTGCTTTCTCAGATCTCTGTACATCTTGTTGGTCCCAGGATGCATAGAGTACTGAGAGCGTTGTGCCTCCTGAAGAACCTCCTCCCGAAGCTCCCCACTCGGAACACACAGTCTAGCACCATGCCGCAGCGACCCATCTTCGGTAATAGAGAAATCGTCGAGCAACCCTGTCCGCACCTGTAAGCCCCTGATTTTCAAAAAAAATTTAAACTAGTGTTAATTAATTATTAAATGTCATTATTGGTTTTAAAATAATTTAGTATGATTTTAGGAATTTTCTAGAATTTTTTAATGAATTTTAAATGAATTTTAAATACAAAAATATCATTTTGTAATTTGTTTAAATGTTTTAATAGCATTTTGTAATTTTTCGAATTGTTTTAATAGTGTTTTGCAATTATTAGAATTGTTAGTATATCAGTTTGTAAATAGGGAATTATTTTTAATTAGGAAATGCAATTATTATTTTGCATTTTCTTTATGTAAATTCATTTGTGTAATTTCCTAAATTCTAAGGACCCTAGTGCAATTTACCAAACCTCCCCCCCCCCCCCCCCCTCGACCAACTCTCTCTCTCCTCCAGCTCACTCACCTGCCCCCGACGACCAGCCACGTCGCCGACGGGCAGCCCCCGCCTTTTTCGGCTGCCCCGACCGACTTCGAGCCCCTATTTAAACTCCCTCTCCCCCCCTCAGCCTAGCCACCACTTCCTCCGACCACCACCGACGCCCTAGCTCCGCCCATCTCCTAAAAACCCTAACCGGAACCCTACTCCGGCGAACGCTGCACCGCCCCAACCGTCGACCATCACCGCCTCCAACCACCCTCATCCGACGCGCCTTGACGAGTCCACCGCAGAGCCACCACTCCGCCACCGCCATGACGTCTCCTCCGCCCGTCAGCACCCTCGAACACCCCTACGACGGCCGGACACGTAAGTGTCAGCTTCGTTTCGTGTCGGCTGTGTCTCGATTTCACGTGAGAGACTCGCCAGGACACGGGGATGTTCGTCCAGTAGCTGGACACGAGAACTAGGGTTCGTGCGTGTCGTGCGAAGCACGGACACGAGAAAACCCTGTGTCCTTAACTGTCAGGACACAGGATGGTTTATATTTTTTTTTATTATGTTTAATTAATTCTAAACAAAATAAATGTATTAAAACCCTATTTCTAACAATCGGGCCAACTGGCCCACTGGCCAGCGCGCAGTAACTAAAACCCTTACCCCCGCTCGGTTAGCCCGAGTTCGAGCCCCCCCCCCCCCCCTGCTGCTGTTTCTTTTCTTTTTCTTTTCCTTTTCTTTTTTCTTTTTCTTTTGTTTTTTATATATAATTATATATATATATATATATGTATACATATATTTGTATATATGTATATATGTATTATTATACATACTATATTTAGGTATATATAGTTGCTGTTTATATATATATATATATATATATATATATATATATATATATATATATATATATGAATATACTTCATTATTTTATGTATGTATATATATATATATGTGTATTATGTATACATATATATTTATGTATATATATATTTCCTTATGTATATATATTATTATATATATACTGTTATATATATATATGTATACATTAATTTTGTATATATATATATATGTTATATAGATAAGTATTTTCTTATATGTATGTATATATACATATATTTGTATATATATATATATATATATATATATATATATATATATATATATATATATATATATATATATATATATATATAGTTGAGCATTTTCCTATATATATAAATATCCTTATATTTATATATATATATTATTTCCTATATGTATTTTACTTAGCTTAGTGTAAATTATTTATCTAAAATAATGTTCATACTTTTATAGTTACTATGTAAAACTTTACCTTATTAAAATATTAATATTTATTTTGCATTTCTACCACTTAGTATTTTCTGTATATTTAAATTACTGCAACCATTTGGTGTCCAAGCCTAGCATGGGTATTTGGGCTCAAATGTGTTTTCACACATTCAAGACCTGTACAAGTCATATTGGACTTGATTCATGGCCTTGGGTCCTGTATTTGAACTTTGGTTCAAATTATATACATGGACAAAATACGCAGATAATTAATTATTGTATGCATTGCTGTTTTTGATTTTCTAAAAATACTTAAAGTGCTGCTAAAATTATGGAAAAATAGTATTTAAATACTATGTTAAGTTAGCTAATTTAGTATAATTTTTGTAGTATTTAATTTACTATTTTGCCACTAGTTTGGCATATGAAACCAAAACTCATTTTCTGTATACTTAGGAAAACTGATTTTTATAAAATATTTATACTGGTTGATAAATTCCAGAAAAATTATAATAAATTTCTATGATTAACAAGGATCACTTTGATACTTTGCTTTAAGAAAAACTAGGCTTTTTGCCTATCTCAAAAATTGTTAGAACACAATAATCTTTTGATTTATTTATTGATTAATTACGACTTGTAGCTTCTTGTGTTATTTGGAGTTTTAGTCGTGTTGAACCCCATCCCTCACTAGTATAAAGACCCTAGAAAGTTAGTTAACATAGTGTGTCGCCCCACATTGGTCTCCTATGCCAAGTCATCATTTTGGCTAGGTGTCCAATCACAAGTCGTGTTTCACAAATTAGTGTCCTAGTGTCTTAGCTTAGTGTAAAACTAAGTTGTTGCATTTACTTCTACAGTGACGAGCTACCAGACATCCATAGCATTGTTATCGCAGCTTGTTTTATTTTGCTTTGCTAGAGGCAAGTACTTTCTACGAACTTTACATATTGTCACATAAATGAACTACAAACCCCACCATGTTACATGCTGATCCTTGGGGTAGCAAGTTAGATCTCTACATATTGTACTTTCAGTTACTACCATGCTTAGAACAGTCTTGATGTATCTCTCACATGATTAGAATATGGGTTATGGGAAAACTGATAGTAGAGTACGTGATCATACCCCCTCTTCAGTACCGAGCAAAGTTACATTTTATATGATACTGCGCCGTAGGCCTTACTCTCCAAGTTGTATTTGTACGTGTGTACATATATCGCCTTTACACTTGTACGTATGTACATTTTATTTACATTGTGCCTCAGTACATTGTACACCTATTGACCGATCACGTACCTGCTACAGTTTTAAATATTACATATACATCTGTCTCTATGACATATGTGTCCTTGCCATGATAGACTGTGTGATGCCATGCTTTCCAGTTATTTCTCTCATGTTCATTTCCATGTTTCATATGCTAGTTTGCTAGATTTAGTACTTGCTCCCGTCCTGACAGGATAACGTTGTAGGTATACTTACTGAGGAGGAGTTGCTCTGTGATTCGTATTATGGAGTCACTGCCGAGGACCCGGTTTTGCCATACGAGGATGTTCCTGCGGAGAGACTCGTCTAGTTTGCTTAGCTGCTTGGGATACTTAGTGTAGTCATGTATTAGACTATATCATTTTGTAACTGGACATGTATCCAATTTTACATTTCAGTTCACTTGTACTTAGATATTTTACTATATACGACGACTTTTGTGTTTGAAGCATTTATGATTCTTCTTCACTTATAGAACTGTTGATACATTTAGTCTTATCTTGTTATCTCTAGAACAGCTTACTGCGCTTTATCTTAAGCGTAGGCTGGACATGGCTCGGCCCGGCCCAACAATTTGGGTAACGGGTCGTGACATGTTTTTTTGGCGGCCCATGCAGGTCCCGACTAAACTGTTTGGTTACGTTATTGTACCAAGCATGCCTGCAATTAGGAACTTAAGGTAATTAGATAATATTAGGAAAGACGCTTAGAACACCTAGAGGAATGCTAGGATTGCAACATAGGAAATACATCACATTTTTGCTATTATAATTAGATTTTCTTGCATATGATTGCTTGCTTTAAATAAGTCCTTATAAGTCTTTTATGTGTAATTTAGATGGTGCTTACTCGTTCGTCCCAGTATGTTACCCCCAGAATGGGGCCCTCCATATCCAGTCAGCTGACCGGTTGACTGATACACCTCCACCTACCACATTCCCCCACTCCACAGATCCACAGACCCAGATACCACCTTCCACATCCCAGTCCCAGCAGGCCCCGATACTTCCACCACCCCCTATCACTATACCCACCCAGGCTTCCGTCACACTCGACGGGACCCAGCTGCTCACACTGATCCAGGGGTTCCTAACGACCCATCAGGAGCAGACTACCCTACTCCGCCAGAGCATGGAGCATTCTAAGGGACGTCCCGTGGTCCCACCACATGTAGAGCCACGGCAGAGAGCGGGGACGGTCAAGGACTTCATGGGTCTGAATCCCAAGGAGTTTTCAGGGACTGAGGGCATAGTAGTAGCTGATGACTGGCTAGATTCTGTAGAGAGGAAGCTTCTGGGAGTTAGGATGCCGGATGACCTTCAGGTCCAGGCAGCAGGATTTCTGCTGATAGACTTAGCCGGAGTCTGGTTCAGGAATGAGCCGCTGTTCGCGAGAGGTAGAGCCACCTGGGACCAGTTCAAGACCCAGTTCAAGAAGAAATTCTTCTCGACCACTGCTAGAGTAGCCATGGGGCTACGATTCTAGAACATCCAGCAGGGGAACCGTTCTGTTGATGACTATGCGGGAGAGTTTAGTCGCCTGAGCCGTTTTGCTCCTAGTCTGGTTGCTGATCCAGAGGAGATGACCCGTAGGTTTTGTCATGGTCTAGTTCCAGACATTGGCATCCTTATAGTGGCGAACGGTACGACTGACTATTACCAGAGCCTAGAGTTAGCCCGGAGCATTAAGGAGCATCTTCTGTCTAGCAAGAGGCCGGCTTCTGTACACCATGAGGGACCGTCCAAGCGTCAGGCTTTCCAGCAGAGAGCGCCGACGCCACCCCCGCAGACTTACCCTCCCCCTACACCACATCGTCAGACCCCGCCAGTTAGAGCCCCGGGACCCCGATATCAGCAGCAGCAGCAGAAGGGAGCTATATGTTCTTTCTGCAGAAGACCAGGGCATGAATTCGTCGTCTGCAGGAAGATGTTAGGGCAGTGTTTAGCTTGTGGGTCTGCCATCCATCAGATTCGGGACTGCCCAGTAGCCAAGGGACCCCAGGGAAAGACTTATAGCCTAGTCCTTGAGCCGGAGCCGGAACAGGTTTCAGGAGGTTAGTTTTGACCGTAGTCTTAGTCATTTGTTGCATTGCTTGCTATGTTAGAATGTTGTAGGATCTTCAATCCTTGTGAATTTCGAGGACGAAATTTTTCAAGGAGGGAAGACTTGTAAGCCCCTGATTTTCAAAAAAATTTTTAAACTAGTGTTAATTAATTATTAAATGTCATTATTGGTTTTAAAATAATTTAATATGATTTTAGGAATTTTCTAGAATTTTTTAATGAATTTTAAATGAGTTTTAAATACAAAAATATCATTTTGTAATTTGTTTAAATGTTTTAATAGCATTTTGTAATTTTTTGAATTGTTTTAATAGTGTTTTGCAATTATTAGAATTGTTAGTATATCAGTTTATAAATAGGGAATTGTTTTTAATTAGGAAATGCAATTATTATTTTGTATTTTCTTTACGTAAATTCATTTGTGTAATTTCCTAAATTCTAAGGACCCTAGTGCAATTTACCAAACCTTCCCCCCCCCCCGACCAACTCTCTCTCTCCTCCAGCTCACTCACCTGCCCCCGACGACCAGCCACGTCGCCGACGGGCAGCCCCCGCCTTTTCCGGCTGCCCCGACCGACTTCGAGCCCCTATTTAAACTCCCTCTCCCCCCCTCAGCCTAGCCACCACTTCCCCCGACCACCACCGACGCCCTAGCTCCGCCCATCTCCAAAAAACCCTAACCGGAACCCTACTCCGGCGAACGCCGCACCGCCCCAACCGTCGACCATCACCGCCTCCAACCACCCTCATCCGACGCGCCTTGACGAGTCCACCGCAGCGCCACCACTCCGCCACCGCTACGACGTCTCCTCCGCCCGTCAGCACCCTCGAACCCCCCCTACGACGGCCGGACACGTAAGTGTCAGCTTCGTTTCGTGTCGGCTGTGTCTCGATTTCACGTGAGAGACTCGCCAGGACACGGGGATGTTCGTCCAGTAGCTGGACACGAGAACTAGGGTTCGTGCGTGTCGTGCGAAGCACGGACACGAGAAAACCCTGTGTCCTTAACTGTCAGGACACAGGATGGTTTATATTTTTTTTATTATGTTTAATTAATTCTAAACTAAATAAATGTATTAAAACCTTATTTCTAACAATCGGGCCAACTGGCCCACTGGCCAGCGCGCAGTAACTAAAACCCTTCCCCCCGCTCGGTTAGCCCGAGTTCGAGCCCCCCCTGCTGCTGTTTCTTTTCTTTTTCTTTTCCTTTTCTTTTTTCTTTTTCTTTTTGTTTTTATATATAATTATATATATATATGTATACATATATTTGTATATATGTATATATGTATTATTATACATACTATATTTAGGTATATATAGTTGCTGTTTTTATATATATATATATGAATATACTTCATTATTTTATGTATGTATATATATGTGTGTATTATGTATACATATATATTTATGTATATATATATTTCCTTATGTATATATTATTATATATATACTGTTATATATATATATATATATATATATATATATATATATATATATATATATATATATATATATATATGTATACATTAATTTTGTATATATATATATATATATATATATATATATATATATATATATATATATGTTATATCGATAAGTATTTCTTATATGTATGTATATACATATATTTGTATATATATATATATATAATATATAGTTGAGCATTTTCCTATATATATAAATATCCCTATATTTATATATATATATTATTTCCTATATGTATTTACTTAGCTTAGTGTAAATTATTTATCTAAAATAATGTTCATACTTTTATAGTTACTATGTAAAACTTTACCTTATTAAAATATTAATATTTATTTTGCATTTCTACCACTTAGTATTTTCTGTATATTTAAATTACTGCAACCATTTGGTGTCCAAGCCTAGTATGGGTATTTGGGCTCAAATGTGTTTTCACACATTCAAGACCTGTACAAGTCATATTGGACTTGATTCATGGCCTTGGGTCCTGTATTTGAACTTTGGTTCAAATTATATACATGGACAAAATACGCAGATAATTAATTATTGTGTGCATTGCTGTTTTGATTTTCTAAAAATACTTAAAGTGCTGCTAAAATTATGGAAAAATAGTATTTAGATACTATGTTAAGTTAGCTAATTTAGTATAATTTTTGTAGTATTTAATTTACTGTTTTGCCACTAGTTTGGCATATGAAACCAAAACTTATTTTCTGTATACTTAGGAAAACTGATTTTTATAAAATATTTATACTGGTTGATAAATTCCAGAAAAATTATAATAAATTTCTATGATTAACAAGGATCACTTTGATACTTTGCTTTAAAAAAACTAGGCTTTTTGCCTATCTCAAAAATTGTTAGAACACAATAATCTTTTGATTTATTTATTGATTAATTACGACTTGTAGCTTCTTGTGTTATTTGGAGTTTTAGTCGTGTTGAACCCCATCCCTCACTAGTATAAAGATCCTAGAAAGTTAGTTAACATAGTGTGTCGCCCCACATTGGTCTCATATGCCAAGTCATCATTTTGGCTAGGTGCCCAGTCACAAGTCGTGTTTCACAAATTAGTGTCCTAGTGTCTTAGCTTAGTGTAAAACTAAGTTGTTGCATTTACTTCTACAGTGACGAGCTACCAGACATCCATAGCATTGTTATCGCAGCTTGTTTTGTTTTGCTTTGCTAGAGGCAAGTACTTTCTACGAACTTTACATATTGTCACATAAATGAACTACAAACCCCACCATGTTACATGCTGATCCTTGGGGTAGCAAGTTAGATCTCTACATGTTGTACTTTCAGTTACTACCATGCTTAGAACAGTCTTGATGTATCTCTCACATGATTAGAATATGGGTTATGGGGAAACTGATAGTAGAGTACGTGATCATACCCCCTCTTCAGTACCGAGCAAAGTTACATTTTATATGATACTGCACCGTAGGCCTTACTCTCCAAGCTGTATTTGTACGTGTGTACATATATCGCCTTTACACTTGTACGTATGTACATTTTATTTACATTGTGCCTCAGTACATTGTACACCTATTGACCGATCACGTACCTGCTACAGTTTTAAACATTACATATACATCTGTCTCTATGACATATGTGTCCTTGCCATGATAGACTGTGTGATGCCATGCTTTCCAGTTATTTCTCTCATGTTCATTTCCATGTTTCATATGCTAGTTTGCTAGATTTAGTACTTGCTCCCGTCCTGACAGGATAACGTTGTAGGTATAACTGAGGAGGAGTTGCTCTGTGATTCGTATTATGGAGTCACTGTCGAGGACCCGGTTTTGCCATACGAGGATGTTCCTGCGGGAAGACTCGTCTAGTTTGCTTAGCTGCTTGGGATACTTAGTGTAGTCATGTATTAGACTATATCATTTTGTAACTGGACATGTATCCAGTTTTACATTTCAGTTCACTTGTACTTAGATATTTTATTATATACGACGACTTTTGTGTTTGGAGCATTTATGATTCTTCTTCACTTATAGAACTGTTGATACATTTAGTCTTATCTTGTTATCTCTAGAACAGCTTACTGCACTTTATCTTAAGCGTAGGCTGGACATGGCTCGGCCCGGCCCAACAATTTGGGTAACGGGTCGTGACAGCACCTGCTCCCTGATGCTCCTCAGGGCAACATCATCATACTGTGCTGATCTGACTCTGTCCATCAACTCAGATTGAATCTGTAAACCCCACATCTATACCTCCATGCTCGGAATAATCACCTCGATTCCTAAACTATCCAGGTCAGCCAAAAGATGACGGTCTGCTGTCAGATACATAGCTACTGGATACCTGCTCAAGGCATCTGCAACTACGTTGGCCTTTTCTGGATGGTACTGTAAGGCGATATCGAAATCCTTCATCAGCTCGAGCCAACGTCTCTACCGCATGTTCAGCTCCTTCTGAGTGAACACGTACTTCAAGCTCTTGTGATCAGTGAAGATCTCAACCCGCTCTCCATACAAGTAGTGTTTCCATAACTTCAAGGCAAAGATAACAACGGCCAACTCCAGATTGTGAGTCGGGTAGTTCTTCTCGTGAGGACGTAACTTCCTAGATGCATAGGCAATCACCTTCTCGTGCTGCTGAAGAACACAACCCAAACCCATGCCAGAAGCGTCGCTGTAGATCGAGAAACCACCGGTCCCAGACAGTAATGTCAAGATCGGAGCTGATGTCAACCTCTTCTTCAGCTCATCGAAGGCGGCCTAACACTCCTCAGTCCAGATGAACTCCACGTCCTTCCTGGTGATTCTAGTCATCGGCTCCGCAATTCGCGAGAAGTCCTGGACGAACTTTCGATAGTAGCCCGCCAAACCCAGAAAGCTCCGCATCTCGGCAACTGAACTGGGTGTAGACCAAGACTCTACCGTAGCAATCTTCTTCTGGTCCACTGAGATCCCGTGCTCGGTCACAACATGACCCAAGAACTCGACCTGGTCCAGGAAGAACTCGTACTTCAAAAGCTTCCCGTACAACTGCTCCTTTCTCAGAGTCTCGAGCACAATCTTCAGATGCTCCTCGTGCTCCTCCTGCATCTTCGAGTAGATCAAGATGTTATCTATGAAGACCACCACGAACTTGTCAAGGTACTGATGGAATACCTTGTTTATCAAGTTCATGAACACTGCTGGGGCATTGGTCAACCCAAATGGCATGACGGTGAACTCGTACTGGCCGTACCGAGTCCGAAAAGCTGTCTTCGAAACGTCTTCCCGCTTCACCTTCAGCTGATGATAACCGGACCTCAGGTCTATCTTCGAAAACACCTTGGCGCCGCTCAACTGATCGAACAAGTCATCAATCATCGGCAACGGGTACTTGTTCTTGATAGTAAGGTTGTTGAGCGCCTTGTAATCGATACACATGCGTATTGTACCATCCTTCTTCGGTACAAACAGAACTGGTGCTTCCTAAGATGATGAACTGGATCTAATGAATCTCTTGTCCTGCAGCTCGTCGACTTGCTTCTTCAGCTCTGCCAACTCGCTGTTGTTGACCCTATAGACGTGCTGCGAAATAGGCTCGGCACCCGGCACTAAGTCTATAGAGAACTCAACATCTCTATCTGGCGGTATCCCAGGCAACTCCTCGGAAAAAAACATCCATGAAATCAGCTATCAATAGATGCGACAATGCCTGCCCCGCCAGCAAAGCTCCACAGAACCTATCCCCCGACTCAGCTGCTCCCCTGGCAAACACAATCTATGGCTCTCCCGACGGCCTAAAAAGAATCCTACATCCTCTACAGTCTATACTAGCATGGTGCATGCTCAACCAATCCATTTCGAGTACCACATCGTACCTCGGAAGGGGCATTACGAGCAAGCACGCGCTCAATTCCCGGCCTCCTAAAGTAACTCTTCGCCCCTTGCAGATATTGTTAACCAGGATGATGCCTCCCCCGGTCAATATCTTGCAAGTCCTATCCATAGATTCAGCAATAATGTTGTGTCTCAGAGCAAAGAAAACAGACACAAAACTATGAGTGGCACCGGAATCAAATAAGGCAAAAGCAGGGAATGAATCAAGAAGAACGTGACCTGCCACAACGTCACCCACTGGCTCTGCCTCCTTCTCTGCTGTCAAGGCGAACACTCTGCCCACAGGGGCTCCCCTCTGGTGCTGTATAAAGCGCTGCTGCTGGGTCTGAAGTGGAGGACCTCTCTGCTGAACTGCTGGTCCTCTAGTCTGCTGCGCTCTGTCCTGGCCTCCTCGGACTCCACGAAGACGGCAATCCTTCAGCTGGTGATCGGACGCCCCATAATATAGGCAGACGCCCAACCTCTTCCTACAAACCTCTCGAGTGTGTCCCGGCTTCCCACAGAAAGCGCACTGAGTAGCCTGCCTCTGGCCCTGTCCCTGGTGCTGCTGGGCACGCGCCGGTGCCTGCTGAAACTGCAACTGAGGCTGCTGCTGCTGAAACTGCCTCTGCTGGAAATGAGGGCGCTTCGCCGGCCCTGTACTCGAGCTCACCCCAAGAACGTTACTGCCCCTCTTCGGCTTGAGGCTGAAGTCCTCCTCTGCAATCTGTGCCTCCATCTGGATCTGTTCGAAGGTCGCGTCACGTCGCCCAGAGGTACGAGTGCGTACTGCATGGATAAGACCCCTCCGGAACTTTCGGGCCTTGTACCCCTCATCCTGGATCAGACTGGGTGCAAACCTACTCAGGCAAAAGAACTCCGCTGCATACTCGTCTACCGACAAGTTCCCCTGCTCCAAACTGGCAAACTGTCCCTCCAAAGCTGTCAAGGTCACATCTGGGTAGAACTTCTCCTTAAAGAGTGTCCTGAAGCTCTCCTAAGTTAAACCCCTCACTGACGCACGCAGATCCGTGCGGAACCAAGTCAGCTCTATATCGAAAAACTGACTCGCTGCAGACGTCACCCAAAGCCCTCTCGGGACCTCTGCCAACTCCAGACTCTGCTGGACATCCTCCAACCAGTCATCCGCATATAGGATACCCTCGGTACCCTTAAACTCCTTCGGGTTCATCTTTCTGAAGTCTAAGTGTGTACCGGGCCTCCCCTGACCCTACTGCTGAACTGGTGCTCCCTGAACTGTACCCGGTGTACCCCTCTCTACTGCTGCTATCGCCAGATGATGGGAGTTCTCCATGCTCCGTCGTAATAACTCTGCCTGTGCGCTCTGGGTCTGCAATATCTGCTGCAGAAGGGCCATCATCCCCTGAGTATCAGTCGGTAGCGGAGGCGGCGGTAGAAGAATATCAGGAATGACCATGGACGGTCCCGCTGCTAGAGGTAGAAGACATCTTGGAACCGTTGCTGCTGCTGCTCCCGCCTGAAGGGCAGGAACTGAGGTGGCAGCTCCCTCAAGTACAGCTTCCGCAGCCGGAGGTGGAAGTCCTGCCGGATCGGGCCTCTCCGGAACAGCGCTAGATCTCGCTGCCTGAGAGCGAGTGATCGTCATCCTGAGGATAGATTGAAACAAAGAATCAATATGGCACATGATAGGAATATCAAAGAAGGACAATTCAATTCAATACAAAAGAGTTGTCATGGTAATCAAAAGATCAAAAATTTCCTAAAATGTGATTGAGTAACTCCTATCATACCCTAGATCCTACGTCCTAATTACAGGCTCGTAATTAGTACTCTAAGTCGAGCACTATTACGAGATCGCACTAATTGCGATACAGACCTGCATGGGCCACCACAAAAACGTGTTACGACCCGCACCCTGAAGAGAGGCACGAGCACGTGGTTACGTCCAGCCTACGCCGCAGAATCGGCGGTAGAACGCTGTATATAGGGTCTGCAAATACTACGACTAAAACAGATAAAGGTACCTGTACAGTATATACACTCCGAATGGAGGTGACATAGCAATACAGTCTCAATCACAAAGTAAAACTAAGGTAGATAGCATGGAAAAGAAATATGATAGATGAAAGCAGGAAATAAGTTCAAGGTCCACACAAGTCCAGATCTATACACAACATCACAGAGTCACAGAAAATATATATAAGATACTATAATCTGAAGAGTACTAGCTAGCTCGCAGGCCAGGCAAACCTAACTAAACTATACTACTCAGGGTGAGCAAAGTCTAGTGGCTGTACTATCAAGCCACGATCCAGGTCTACTCCGTCAGACTCGACCCCATAATAGGTCGGGCAATCTGTCTCAGAATCATCTGTAATATATATCAACGGTATCCTGTCAGAAAAATGAGCAAGTACAAACACCAACAGCAGTTCCATGTGAATTGACAAATACTATAAGAGACAGTATAATAAATATATGACAAAGATATAGGACGACTTGGGAACCATTCGAAAGCCGAGTCACAACCCTTAAACCAAACAAGGATCGGGGTTGTAACCCTTCTTCCGAACAGGACTTAGTCTCCAATCGAGGTACAGTATAAAGGCATGTAGAGCATGTGAGTAAATAAAATCATAGCATGGTGAGAAGTACAGAAAGTAGAGCTGAACTGAATATAAGATACGCTAATAAATATAAAATGTGATTTGAACTATTAGAGCGATATGTGATCGGCTTTTAGGTAAGTGACAAGACAAGTTATCCACTTGGCCCGGCAATCCACAGTGATCTCACGAAAAATCATGCCGACCAACCTGGATAACAGGCACGGAGGTATCTGCTAAACCCTACGTGAGGTGAGGGTGGCGCTAGCAAAATAGTGACAGGAGGCTTTGATCACATAACCCCTAATAATTTCCCCATCCCCGAATAGTATCACGGATCCGGACATGGCACGTCATGACACGGGGTTCAAGAGCAGGGGGCCAGCCCACTCCCAAATCAATGTCTATATAAGTACACGAAATACGGAATATCACGCACCAATATACCAAGAAAGTCCAGAAATAATATCTTATGACAGGATCTGACGTATACTAATCCGTAAACCATCGTGTCGGGAATCATGTAAGACACTACAACTGAATCGGATATAGTAGATATCAAGACAATGAAAACTATCAGTGAATGTACTCGCCTGTGGTCCTGAGCTGATAAGGTGAACAGACGCTCAGAGTAATCACAGACCTAAAATAAGATACTATAAGTCAAACAGGGTTTTATACTGAAAGGAAACTAAATTAAGTCATGAATGCAAGTCTAAGTCAAACCAGGTAAATTTAGGTCAAACTGAGTCATACTAGGTCATACTAGGTCATACTGGATCATACTAGGTCATACCAAGTCACTGGGAGTCAATCCAAGTCAAACTAGGTCAAACGGGGTTAAATGTTGACTTAAAGTTGACTTTTGGTCAACTGGTCAACCCTGGTCAACTCTGGTCAACTCTAGGTCAACTCTAAGTCAACCCTAGGTCAAACTAGTCTAATATTGACCAACTGTTGACTTTCAGTCAACTGGTCAACTCTGGTTTGGTTTCGGTCAAATCTAGTCACTTATAGGCTAAGTTTGACTCTCGGTTGACTTTTGTTGACTTTTGGTCAAAATGGTCAACCGAAGTCAAAACTAGTATAGGAGCGCTATTTCTGACCATTACCAACCAAGGAAACCAAGTTCTAACCATAACTTAAACTCTAAACTCAAATACCTTAGTTTCTAGGTATTACCTACATTACCCTTATCCTATATCCTCTTCACATCTAACTAAACACTCACATACACAAACTCACTCACTCACTCACTATGGTCACATATAGGCTCTTACCTATAGGTTCATATATAGGCTAACACTAATAGGCTACTAGCTATACATATAGGCTCACACACACACACACAGGCATGTACATAGGACTGATTTTGGACTGCTATTCAGGGGCTGTTTAATGGACTGAAATGGGGCTGTTACATAGGGTAATACATGGAGGTTTAGTGGACAGTAAATGGACTGGAATGGGATGCTGAATTGGGGCCAGTTAAGGACTGTTTTGGGACAGTCATGTTCTGAGTTTAGGGGATTGGATTACCCAGGTTTAGGACTGAAATGGGGGTGTTTAAGGACTGGGTTAGGGACTGCTACAAGGTGGTTAAGGGGCAGGTTTGGGGCTGCCAAAGGGACTGATATGTTGCTCGGTTTAGGCTGATTTAAGGACAGCAAATGGACAGGTTTTAGGCTTACAAAGGCTGTCAATGGGGGGGGAGGGGGGGGTATAATGACATGTTTTAGGAGAGCTTGGGCTGTCCATGGGACATGTTAAAGGGGCTGTACAAGGGACTGAATTAGGGGCAGGTTAAGGACAGCTTGGGGGCTACCCAATGGGGCTAGATGCCCCCACACTACTTGCTGCTGACAGCAGGTGCTACTCCCCCTTCCCTCTCTCATTCCACGGCCGATCCTCACACACTACCCAAACACAAATGGCTACACATAATATCACATATATATACATATATATATAAGTCACAAATATATATATATATATATATATATATATATATATATATATATATATATATATATATATATATATATAATATATATATATATATATAATATATATATATATATATATTATACATATATATATAGAATAACATATATATAAGTCACAAATATATCTATATATATATATATTATATATATATATCTATATATATATATATATATATATATATATATATATATATATATATACATATATATAAAATATATATATATATATATATATATATATATATATATATATATATATATATATATATATATATATAGAATAACATATATATAACCAAATATATATACAATATATATAGATAACAAATATGATACATTATGATACATTGAAAACACTTCTCTAAACAATACAAATCTGAGATTTAATCTCTAATAAATCATTCACACTTATATACATAATAAATACAAGTGTCCACATAGGTTTTTTTCCACTAGGACACAAACCTACACATAGGACACACCTAAAAGTCTCCAATGGACACGAATGGACACGAAATGGAGACACAACCATGAGGGTCATTCCTATGGGTCTAAAATCACCCTATATGCATGAGAAAATGAAAATGAGAAGGGATTTATACCTCCCGGTAGATCGAATCGAAGAAAAGTCCTCCCGATGCGACACCGACACATAGGAATCCCCAATGGACATGAACGAGCTCCGAATCCTCCCAAACTTGGCTAGCTTCCTCCTTGGCTTGAGTAGAGAAGAAAAGAATAAGGTTGGGTGGAAGAATGAAGGAATTTGGTGGTAAAATCTATATAAAACCCTCTCTAAAATTTGGGGAAGAACAAGAGAGAGAAAATAGAAGGGATAATGATGAAGTGTCTTGAGCCTATCCTCTCCTATTCTGGCCGGCCTAGAGGGCTAGGTGTCCCCTTCTAACAAAAGCCTAAAATGCCCTCCCACTAATCTATTTGATAAATATTAGGAAAGGGTTTAAGTCGGGGCTATTTTAGTCATGTCTAAAACTCTAATCTAACTAAACCTACCATGAAATAATTAGCCTAACCACTAACTAAAATAAATAGCATGTGGGCCATGGCTAACTAGTGTGTGGGTCCTACTAGAGTCAACACTACCCTGGGTCCCCGATACAAGTCGGATTGAGTTGAAATTCGAACCCAACTTAAATAACCCCAAAATAATATCATAAATAAATAAATAATTCCAAAATAATTTTAAAGTGGAAAATGACCAACATACCCCTGTTAATGAAAACTGGGGGTGACAAAACATCACAATATGCTTCACACCTCACACAAACCAACAAACCAATATACATCACACAACCATATACAAATATCTATCACAAATACATCACACAAACCAACATACATCAATAAGACTCGGAGCAATCCTCCGTTGAATTTCTATATAATAAAAGTCTAGGTAATACATCCAAAAACATCCAAGTCTATAAAACAATCATGTCTAGAAAATAAAAACATCAAGAGTTGTAAAACCATCCAAGTAAAACCCAGAAATAAGTCTACCAGAAACAAATCCGATCAAAAATCATATATATATATATATATATATATTATATAGATATATAGATATATATATATATATATATATATATATATATATATATATATATATATATATTGGTCCTCTACGTAAGCGCAGAAGATCTCCCTCCTCAGCCACTGCGCATAAGTAGGATCCACGCCAGCAAGATCAATATCCAGAGGAGATGGATGACTGAAACTCCCGGTGCAACAGCCCTCTGGTGCCACCTCCTCCTTCACAGCTATCTCAGCTTTAGGAATCACTTCCTCCTCAATAGTAGGAGGAAATTCTTCCTTGACCTCCTCAGCAGCAGGAGGTACCACTATCTCCTCAGCAGCAGGAGGTACCACTACCTTCTCACAGCCATCTGTGCCTCTTTTAAGCGAGATCCTCAGGTCTTGGGTGCCATCTGGTAAGACCTTTAGATATCAATGAGAGCACGTATAGGTTTACGATTTAATTTTGCACAATCTCGAGTATTGAATTATCCATAAAAACACATTTTAGAAACATTTCAGATCGAAAACACAAGAAGAATCTTAATTCAGACCATAAACACGAAATTTGTACCTATCACGTAAAACTACTTCCAAATTGCATCGCAGATAACTAATTACATACGGTTGATACTAAGTACATACGGTCGAGGAGGGGATGTTGTATCTCTAAAAATTGTGCCAACCAAATCAAAAGAGCCAAACTGCAATTCAATATACATGTAAAAAATTTAGAGTGTAGGTACACTCACAATTACACTTCTCCAAGAAGAAATCAATGAATCTTCAAACATAGGAACAACATCTATGTACATAGGATAAAAGATGTCACTACGCTTATTCAGTTACCAAATCCTGAAAAGGCTTAAACTTGACATCGTCTGGTAAACAGTCCAACCTATGGTAAAACATTTGTAGGAGTATGTCTTACTAGATAAACAACACATAGTAAGATAGGCACACCACCAAATCCTGAATAAAAGCTCAACATTTGACACCATCTCATATAAATAGGCCAACATGTGGTAAAACCTCTCTAGAAGTATTTGGCTTGCTAGATTACAATACATAGTAATGATGGATTAGGAACAATTTAGACTGAATACTGCAAATCATGTTGAATACGTGTCAAATATGTCAGTCACAAATTTGGACACGGGTACACTCTCTAGGAATATTTGTCTAACCTAGCCAATTAGTAAGAAACAAATAGTAAGATACATAGCATTCTAAAATGTAGACGCCTCTCTAGGAAGGTAATTAGTAAGAAAAATTTGAGTATTTAACCCTTGTAATTTCTAATTAGTGTCATTGTCATTTGTCATTTATCATTCAACTATTCTACTATACAAGCAATTTGATGCATACAGAGGTAGCGAAGTATTGTGTGAACAAACATTTGTAAATAGTGGTATCCTAACCAAAACAAGATCTCCAGGATTCACGCAGATATGCATGATTTTTTATT